>CANUEX010074150.1:0-33452 GCA_948099535.1 Jatropha multifida | reverse complement strand
ACCAGTTCAGGCACCGATTACACAAACCAAAGCCATCATCTTCCTCCTCTCGTCGAGCACTTTAAGTTTGGGTGCTTGATCGCCGGATTCCATGGCCAGTTGGCCGGAGACGCGAAGGGGAATGGGGAGGGGAGTTTGCTGCGCGAGCGAGAGAGAGGGAACGGGGAAGGAGAGAGGGAGGAGAGAGAAAAAAAAAAGTTTTTTTTTTCTTTTTTATTTATTTATTTATTTATTATTATTATTATTATTATTATTATTATTACTATTATTATTATTATTATTATTATTTATTATTATTATTATTATTATTTATTTTAATTAAATGGTTTCGGTTCAATTTGAACCGATTTGGTCTAACCCAACGATTTCGCCCAATTCCATTTGATTTAAGAGTTTTTTGACTGAATTAGACTATTTAAATTCGGTTTTCGATTCGGTTCGCGGCATAAAATATTATTTTTCGCTAATTCTCATTGGTGGAAATTTACAATTAAATTTTTAAATAAAAATTCTTTTAAAAATAAATTAATGGGTTATTTCAAAATGAATCCATAAATTTTATGAAATTTATTTAAAAATTCATATTTTCATGTTTGGAATGAAATTTAATTCCACAGAATTAAATATAATTGCATCAAATTCCATAAAAATTTATGAAATTTTCAAATGAATTTCGTAAAACTAAACACCCTAATGTTTTAGGATAAAACTACCGTCTTCTTCTACAAATTCAAATTTTTAATTTCTTTTATTTATTTTACTTATTTATTTTATGAAACTTGATAATAATAATAAACCACTAAATTTTATTTGATAAAATTACCCCTCTATAAACTGAAGTATTTTCTTTTTTTTTTTACTTCATAGTTATTAGTGTAAAACTACAGTTTTTGTCCTATGCACTAATGTTTTTAAACAATAATATATTTTTTAAATATTTTTATAGTTTCTAAATTAGTTAGTTAAATGAAGAAGACATTTTATACAAATTAAAAATAACTATTATGATGAATGTTATAATTATTTTATATATTATATTTATATAATTAATTAATTAATTAATTAACTAGGGTAAAATGTGAGTAAATTATTTATATGAAATTTATTATTTATTATTTATATCTTAGTAAAAAAATAAAAAGTTATGATATTATATATAATAAATATAAATTAGTGTTTATTATTTATTTTTATTAGATTACTATATTAAGGGTATTTTAGAAAATAAATACAAATGAATTTTCATTTAAGAATTTATTCTAAATATAATTTTATGGAATTCAATTGAATTTTTTATTTTAAATTATAATATACCTAACGAGACAAATTTATTTACAAATAAATTCTACTCTAAATTCATTTATAAATGAATTCTAAAATATTATTTATTTATTTCAAACAAGCCGTAAAACTAAGTTTTCGCTCTTCATAGTTTTACAAAATGCATCGTTTTGTATCAATATAATGCATATAGAATATATGGAATTTATTGGTTTTAAAAGTTAATGGATATCAAGGGCTCAATATCAAATATTTAACTTTTCATTTTTATGAAAATGCAATATAATTTATATTTTCCTTCATCTATGTGTCATTTATTTTTTTAAAAAAATTTAACATGTTGTTAATTATATTATATATAAGTATTATATAATTGTTTCTTTTTTATTTTCTCTAGAATTATTAATTTATAGTTAATAATTGAAAAACATTTTTAGAATTGATAAAATATTTCTAAACTCATTGGACGATCTTTATAAAATTGAGAAACATCATACCCATGAATCTCAATATAATTAATTCTGTATTTAAAATAGATATAAAGATACTCATAGATATAAAATAAATAAATAAATAAGTAAGGTGTGAAAGAAAATATAAAAAGTATTGATCTCAATTTTTTAGGTAGGAAATGTGGATGTCAATTGGGCAGTGGTTTTTCATTTTTTTCTAACTTCAGACTTTATAGTTTTTTTTTCCTTGAAGAATGAATTTATTATTTTGCATTTTTAAATACAAATCATTATTTTGATTCCAAAATAATTGCGAAAATATTTAAATATATTAAGATTATTAAGGCTCCACGTCATTGCATGAAAGGATGAAGCTTCTAGCCAAGCGCTAGCGTAATTGCGTCCGAAAGGGATTTGTAACTAGAATGGCGGTCTTATCCTCCCTTTAATTTATGTGATTTAGTCCCTATAAAAGATGATATTTATAAATTAGTATTTTTTCCCAAAAGTTTTTATATTGTTGCAATTCAACTTAATAGTCACTCTCTTAGATTTTGCCATTATTTTGGTTAGTCAATTTAAAAAAAAAGAGGTTAAAGGAAATACTTTTTATTCCGATTATACTCTAGAAAGAAAAAAAAATCAAATTTTATTGCCAAATTTTATAATAATTTAACATAAATAGATTTGATGTTATCACTTTTGATGAATTTTTACTTGTGAATTAGGATAGGAGATGACATATAAAAGAAATTTTAAAATTTATTAGATGTAAAGTTAATATTTTCTCAAGATTTAATAAAAAATCACTTAATTGAATCACAATAAAATAAAATGACTATGTAATTAATTTTTAAAGACAAAAATACTAACTTATAGAGGCATCATGTTAAAAATGGGTTTTTCTTCTGCTTGTATTGCTCTCATTATGCACTATTTATCTACGGTTGAATATTGGATTTTGCAGAATGGTCAGGAGTTGGGCCTTACTACATCATCGCGAGGCCTTCGCTAGGGGGATCCGTTGTCTCCTTATCTCTTCATTCTTTGTGCCGAGGGTTTATCCCATATGATTCATCATTATCATACTATGGCTGTAGTATCTCCCATGGTGGCCCTATTATTTCCCACCTCTTTTTTGCAGATGATAGTTTGTTATTTCTTCAAGCAAACATGTGTGAAGCCGGGTTGATTAAACATATTCTGGTCACTTATGAGCATGCCTCTAGGTAGATGATTAATTTTCATAAATCTTGTATTTCTTTTACTACAAATACTTCTGATTCTACTCGTCAATCCATTTGCTCTATCTTAGGGGTGGAGGATGGGTATCTTTGGGCACCTATTTGGGTTTCCCATCTCATGTAGGCAGGAATCAATGGGAGGTGTTCAATTTCTTGAAGGATAGAGTTTGGTGAAAGTTAAATTCATGGAAGCGAAAGCCTTTATCTAGAGCCGATAAGGAGGTCCTTCTTAAATTGTATTTACAAGCTCTTCCCATTTATGTTATGTCTCTATTCCTGCTCCCTAAAACTTCGTGTGTTGAACTTGAGAATATTATGAATAAGTTGTGGTGGGGTAAAGGTGTGAACCATGAGAAGGGCATTCACTGGCTCACTTGGAATCGAATGCCGATTTTGAAGTTAGTGGGGGGGCTTGGTTTCAAACGGATATGGTGACTTTAATTTAGCCATGCTTGGGAAGCAAGGCTGGAATTTATTAGCTAGAGCTCATGCTTTGGTTTCTCGTGTTTTGAAGGCTCGATATTTTCCATCTTTTTCTTTTGTTAATGTGCCGCTGGCTAGTTACCAGAGCTATTTTGGTGGAGTATTTGGGAAGCTCGTGCTCTCATCAGAACGGTATGTATTGGTAGGTAGGGGATGACACTTATATTTTGATTTGGAGTGATCTATGGTTACTGGATTCTTGTAACTCTTATGTCATTACTCCGATGCCTTTTGACTCAGCGGTTTATTAGATCTCTGATTTGATTTTGCATGGCTATTGGAATGTCATTTTGATTTTTTCTATTTTCAATCCAAGAGATAGGGATTGTATTCTGGCCATTTTGTTGGTTCGTCGAAGTATTGCCAACTGTCTCTACGTATGAGGCTAAAAGTTCTAAGGCTACAAGCTCACCATCTCAGTCATCAAAATGTTTGGCATAGGCTTTGGAAGTGTAGAGTGTCGCCAAAAGTTCTTCATTTTGTTTGGCGCGCGCTTTTGAATGTTGTTCCTTATTTATCGATTCTTCAGCAGCGTCATGTCCCTATTGATAGCACCTGTCCCTTATGCCGTTCAACAGAGGAGAGTGTGCTTCACGTTCTAGTGCAGTGTTCTTTTGCTAGACGTGTTTAGATTTTTATTTCGATTGTATGGTAGTTTTCAGGTGCTGTATCTCTTATGGATTAGTTTACTCATGTGGTTTTGCAAGTCACGATAGAGCATGCATTCACTATTTTGATGATTTGTTGGGCTATTTGGACTAATTAAAATTTTGTGGTAGGGACCATAATCACAAGCGTCTACTGGCAGTCTTTCATATGGCAGGCGCTCTATCGTGGAGTGGCTTGTGGTGAGGTTGGGCCCTCCTATGCTGTAGTCTGCTGATGTGTCTAGTCATGCATGGCTGGCTTAAGGTTAAAGTTGATGCTTCACTTTGTGGTTCTATTGGGTATGTGGGTGTGGGTGTGGTGGTTCACGATGGCTCGCATTGGTTATGCTAATTTTGTGGCAACAAGAACGTGAGGATTACCTGGTTTACTAGAACATGATGCTCAAGTCGTGGTTAGTTCATTGAACAATGGCTCTTACACAGATTGGTCCTCTTTTGGCATTTTGGTTCAAGAGTGTAAAGCTATCATGCATGATATAGAGAATGTTAGTTGTTATTTTATGTATAGGTCTGTGAATATGGTTGCACACCGTTTAGCAACATCAGCACATTTTGAGTTAGGCCTAGGAGTTTGGGAGCATGTCCCCCCTCCCCTTATTGTTGATGTTCTTTCTTGGTAATAATATGTTCTCATTCTTCCTCAAGAAAACAAAAATACTAAGTTATGAAGTTCATTGATTAAGGGAAGAGAAAATAAAAACCATAGTCGTCGCTCTCTCTTTTTTGTGTTCTTCTATGTTTTATTTCTAAATCATCATCGATAGTTTTCTTTGATCAGCGATGGTTTCTTTCCGTCCCTCACTATCATTTTTCCTCATTTTATGTTATTTCCTTTCTAATAATTTTCAAATCTATGAGCATTTGGAATAAAATTTGGATTTAAACTCTCTTATTTACAATAGTTGATAGATCTTGAGTTTTTGGTACTCTCTTATTGGAGTAATTAATTTTTCTCATTTCACGGAGTTGTTTCTTGTTATTAAAGAGTTTTTTGTGGATCTTTTATTTATTTGACAATTCAACATATAAGATGGATTATTAGGGATTGTTGGTAGCTTGTGATTAGCGTCTTAAAGTTCGAGTGAGATTCTTTTATCAATGGGACATGCATGGTTGCATTGCTGTTTTCTCTATTAAAGTTTCTTCTATTAAACTCTTCTTTGCGGGTGTCAACTGTAATAAGTTTCTAAAACAATAATGCTTGGAACAATATTGGAAAAGGTTTCTCTTGTCATTTTTTTTTGAAAATAGACATTTTTACTTGAAAGATTAAACATTTCTACCAAGATCAAGAACATTTTAAAATAAAAAAATTTCAATCTTTTATATTTGTATTTTTTATTACTATATGAATATTATGATGTAATCAATCTATATTCATTATTAATAAATTATTAAATTTTTCAAAAAGAAATTATGAAATTCACTAAAATTTAAGAATTAGTACATACCTCGAGAGTTGAGACGAAATAGCAGAGATCCTTTCTCGCTAAATCAAACTAGAGAAGGAGAAGTTTACCCCCACTTTGGATTTACTCGGTGCTCTTTGTGAGTCTAACCGGTACAAATCTGAATTAATTGGATTCGTGGACTTAGAAAATCGAACGATTAAAAGAAATTTAAGAATTGATATATTATTATTAGTAGTAGTGGTAATATTTTTCTTCTTTTGCATACTTCTAGATTTAAATGACATTATCTTTATTTTTTGTCCTTACCCAAGAAGATGTTTTTTTATTCTGAAATTGATTTTAGCTTATTGTGTGGAAGAGCATTATACCTGAAGTGGTTAAAGTATAGTGACTTACAACCCTCCTTTGAATAAACAAAAAAATAATATATATTTTTCTTTTTTTATTCCTAAGATCGGTGGATCAAAAGATTAAAATTGAAAAGCAAATGATTTGGTTTTAAATTTATATTTTGAGTTTATTTTTTTTACAATATTAATATACTTTTATTCATTCAAAGGTTCAATTCGCTGAAAAAATATTATACACTGCATAATTATAGATAAATTTTTAATTATTAAATTATTAAATTAATGAAAATTTGTATGTTGGGAAAAATTCAAAAACATTAATATATTTAGCTCCTTTTAATATATTAAAATTAAAATGATTTTTAAGTAATTAATATAGAGCCAATCAATCATGAGATGAAAATTTTCACGTGTCTAACAAACCATTTTGGCAGGCGGTGTGTCATTCATTTGACATGTAATTTCATGGGTGGTCTTTAAATTTTAGGGTATTTAACTCGTAACTTTAATTGTGATTTTGTGTAACAATAAATGGAAATTTACGTATATCAAGCCAATAATGTTTTTTTAAAAAAATATAATTATTTTTTATGATCAGAAATATTTCATTTCAATTAAAATATTTTTTATAATTAATTTAGTGTATTGATGAGTAGTATGCCTTTATCCAGTTTTAATTATCATTTGGGCTTTTTTTTAATTAACTTAAATTTTTCCTTAAATAAAAGTTTTTCTATCTCCTACATTTCGACCAAACCTTCTAATCACTGAAAAAAAGGTAAAAACTCAAAAACAACAATTTAATTAAGAAAAATACTTACTTTCATGTCCCAAATCAACAAAAATATAGATTTTTTAAAAGTTTTTTCTATTTTCTATTTTATTTTTTTAGTGTGTAGTAAAAAATATACTCATTTCAACCAAAAATTTATATTTTCATTACTATATAGATAGGCCGATGTACCGATTCTAGATAAGTGATCCTCTAAACTAATATCTAATAAAAAACTACTACAAATCAAATTTAAAGTAGGTAAATAAATTATCTCAAACCCTCATCCTCTTGCGATGCATTTCATGTATTTAGTTATTTCAACAGTAGTAGGTATGTAGATTTTAAAAGAATAAAACTATCAAGACAAAAAGCTTTTAACGTACGTGTTATGCAATCTAAGAGGTTCCATAGTGTAGGGAAGTATTGAGTTTTGTATGTCGTATTTAATATGTTGAGGATATTTTCCTTGTGGAACGAGACGAACTCTTTTTTCTGTCTTCTTTTCATAGACAGTGAGACTTTGGTTATAGAAAGAATGTTGGTTGGTGTTATCTATTCAATCTTATTATGCAATTTCCTTTTTTTCTTTTGAAGCATTATTCTGATTTACAATTCTCCAATTTATCCTATTTGATAATATGAACTCATAATAACATAGATGAATAAAAACTATTGATAAATCAACTCTTGAAATGAGTGTCTGAAAATAAGTTCGAATACTTAATATGATATCTCCAACAAATTTCATGACCATGAAAGCTCATTATGCTTCAAATACTGTCAACAAGAGTAGACTAATTAATCATCATCTTTACTCAAAACTTTACAAACAATAGTCAAAGTAATCAAAACTATCGGCAGAAAATTTTTTATCAAAGTAAACTGTATACATGAAAAGATTAATCAAGCACGATCAATAACACAAAAGTTGACACTCGAACTCGGAACATCCCAATAAATCCCAATCTCATCTCCTTCCTTTAAGTTCCTCCTCTGAACAAACTGACTAGTCCATCCACCAACGAACACATAGCTTCTTGAAGTAACCCATTTCTTGAAAATCAACTTGTGCTTCGTTTCAGTATCCACATCCCAAAAAATAACGGGAATACCACAACTGCTAACAACCCCATCTAATAAATCACTGCTCAGAAGAGGCAAAATATGTTTCTGTACCAAATCAGTCGAAATCAACAGCCTACTTAAATTGCCAAGATCACTTTTCTTAAGCTTCTTCTTGATTTTCCACAAGTCAAGATTGTTATCAAGAATATTTACCGTGTTATAACCATAGGATAGGCTCAGATTAGTAGAGACGCCTTTTCTTCTCTCCTCCTCCAAATCTTCAGCAGTGTAAGATTTCATTCTTTCAAGATTGCAAGCATTGCAGGAGGCCGGTTCTTGAGAGACGGCATGTCGTTCTCGAGAAGTTGTCGTTGTCCTTGGAATAGCAGCAACACCAGACTGAGGGAAAAGCGTTAGCTCTGTGGGGAACTCTGATTGTAAATTTTGAGAAGTAAAAATGGCGGTCAGAAGAGGGGAATTAATGTCTGGATTTTCTGTTTGGCTGACAGTTCTTGATTTCTTTTTACTAATTTTCCTTGAATAATCGCAAGAAAGCGATAAAACAAAGGAAATTGCCTTCGGTTTCTTCATTCCTTTTGTTGCTGGAAGAGAAAAACGATGGGGAGAGAGAGTCTTCATCGTTGTAGAGTGGGTTATGGGAATAGAAGAGTGAGGATTTTGTAGTTTGAAGCTAAGCTTTGGAGTGAAATTAAGGAAGGAGGAATTTTCAGATGTAGAGAGCGATCAATTGAGAAGTACATATATGTATATATATAGAACAAGGGCATTGCCGCATGGATTTTGAGTTACATTTTACCTTTCCTCACAAGGAAAGGATTCCGCGTTATTTAATGATAATATGATGTAATTGAGTATATATCGGAGTTATAAACGGAAAAAAGATACTCCGACTAAATATGGGATTGTGTGTTAATATTCCAACACATCCGACAAAATCTTTTAATGATGAGAGTGGGCGTACTTGTAGTAAGGTAGACATGGTTGCTGGAAGGCTACAAAGCAAGATCGCTGCCGTAATTATCCCTGAAGAAGCGGAAGGATCAGGGTCGCAGCTGGTACGCTCTGTTCAGAATCCCTCATTTATTGACTGATTAATGATGGGGTTTTTGATTACTTAGCCAAACTAATTTAACCGCTCCAAAATCGTGCAACGATTTTGCAATCTCCTTCACACGGTTTCTCCAAACGAGCTCAATCCCACAAAATTTTGGTTTTGTGTTCTTGTTGAGTTCAGGTTTTTCTTCCGTTTTTGCTGACTTTATATTCTCCAGGTACCATTTTGTTTGAACCATATGTATATCTTGAATCAATTTGGATCAATTTTAATTTGAAGAATTACAACTCTTATCTTGAAGAAGAAGAACTGATTGAAAGAATTACTAGACTTCGTGTATACCTAATTTCGCCTAAATCAGAATTGCTTTGGTATGTTCAAATTTTATTTATTGTATTGTTCATCCTAAGATGCTTAAACTTGGCCTAGCAACAATTGATTTTACTTTTGTAAAAGTGAATGCTGCTTGAACAACAGTGAATTGTAAATTTTAGGAACCCATATTTGACAATCGATTCTTGAGGAGTCAAACAATTTTGATAAAAAAAATTTTATTATTAAAAGTTAATTATAGTTAATAGATTCTCGATTAACTATATATAGCCATTAATTTCAACCTTTAAAATCACTAAATTGCAAATTACAATATTGATCAAAACTCTATCGATTAGAAGTTTTATCAGTAAGCTGAATACATGAAAAGATTAATCAAGCACCAAAAGTTGAATCTAGAATTCGGAGCATCCCAGTAAATTCCGATCTCATCTCCCTCCTTTAAGTTCCTCCTTTTAACAAACTCACGAGTCCATCCACCATCGAACACGTAACTTCTTGAAGAAAACCATTTCTTGAAAGTCAACTCATGCTTTGTTTCAGTATCGACATCCCAAAAGACAACATGAGCACCAACGCTACTAAGAATCCCATTTACTAAATCACTGTTCAGGAGAGGCAAAACATGTTTCTGTACCAAGTCAGACGAAACCAAAAGCCTCCTTGAATTTCCAAGATCACTTTTTGTAAGCTTCTTTTTTATTTTCCATAAGTCAAAGATTGTTGTCGAGAATATTTATCACGTTATGATTGTAGTTTTCGCCTTTCTCCTCTAAATCTTGGCCAGTGTACAATCTCATTCTTTCAAGATTGCAAGAAATGCAGGAGACAGGTTCTGGAACGACGACATTTCGTTGTTGACGACTTGTTCCGGGAACAACGGTAATGCAAGGTTGATAGGAAAGGGTTAGCTCTGTCGAGACCTCGGGTAAAGCAGTTGGAGAAGTATCAATGGACGCCAGAGGAATGGAATTGACTTCTTGGTTTCTTATTTCGCTAATAATTCTTGATTTCTCGTTGCTAGAATAATCGCAAGAAAGAGTGGAAACTGAGACAGCCTTTTCTTCATTCTTTGAAACACTGGAACACTCTGTAATGTTCCGTTTCTCCATTCTTTTTTTTATTGGAAGAAATGAACAATCGAGAGAGAGATTCTCCAATGTTCTAGCGTAGGTTCTCTTTTTTATGGGAAGTAAGAAACAATAGGAAGAAGAGAGATTATCCATTGTTGTAGAGCAGGTTATGGAGAAGAAGAGTCGAGGGTTTTGTCGTTTGGATTGAAATTAAGGAAATAGGGATTTCACGTGAAGTAGACACGAAATCAGTATAGGAGTAGGATTTTGATATTGATATTGATTTTACCTTTCCTGACAAGAAATGGATTAAAAAAGGTTATATATATAATTTAATTATATTTTAGTTTGTTAAATAATTCGATTGTTGAAATTAATTGGTGTAGATCGTGCAATCCAATCAATTCTTTATAACGAAATCCAATAAAACTACTCATTTGATTTTTTCATAATCAAGATATATATGAAGAGGGAAGAATGCAAAAATACCAGAAAAAGAAAATTAAATGATCTCTGAAGAATAAATGAAAATAATATTCTAATCATCAAACTTCCACTTGAAAGAGACATGGAGCTGTCATAAATAGCTTTCTTGATTACAAAGTAGAATATCAAAACCAAATTTTGTGTTTGAGGATCTAAACTCAAATCAAAACGTTGATTTTTTTTTTTTGAAAATAAAACATTATTATTAATAGTGAACTGAAAATTTTGTGTTTGCCAAAGCAGTATTTGTTAACACTATGGCAATGGGTTTATCAAAATTTTAAATTAATTATTTTACTCTTTATTTAATTAAAGAATATTATTACAAATAATGAATTTAATTAATGAAAACTTTGTCACAAGACACAATTTGACATTGACAATAGCAATCCTACATCATTGGAAATAGAAGGAAACTTACCTTTTAAATATTTGAAACTTCTGAATTTTATATCGTCTACAACTTCATCACAATTCTGAATATTTCTCCTTAGCCACAGAGTCCATGAACTAGCAAAAAAAAAAAAAAGTTTTCTCATTGCCATCCTAATTGAACAAACGTCTTAGGTAAAACTGTAAAAACATTCCATCATCAAAAAATCGAGTTTCAAACATTTTGTCATAAATCACAAGCTGTTGAAACATTCCGCTACTGATTCATTATCCTTCTCTCATTACTTGGCAATAATTTATGTTTCAGTAAATTAGTCCTGCAAGGAATTCTATCTATTAAAGAGTATCAATTGAAACTCAATTCGGATATGCTTCGCAAACGAATATTAATACTTTAGAAGGAATTAAAGGAGACCATAAACGAATATTCAATTGCCAGACGCAGTTAAGTCATGAACCAAATAGATCACAATATATACATTTTTTTAAAAATTGTTTGCACTTTTTTCTTAGTAAATAGTTAAAAATACATTGTGTAAAAATAATATTTTTCATTGGTTTAGCTCTTACTTATGAAATAGAAGTCTATTTTTTTAACATGAGAGGAGAAAAGCCATATATAGCCATAGATATACTTTTCTTTTTTTGTAAGCAAAGAAGAATTTTTATTTAAGAATTAAATAAAAATAAACATATGTTCGTGAAAAACTCAATCAACCAGGTTAGTATGGAAAAAACTTGACTAAACAAGTTGTATTGCCATATGGCCCCACTTACATGCTAAACAAATGAAATAAAAGATTATTTAAAAAGTATTTTCATTTTATCCCTTTTTTCTCCAAGCGCATGGTCAAAAATAATTTTATTTTAATAAAAAAAATTTAATTTCATTGGTATATAAATGGGTCATGGGCCTAGGTAAGTTTTAGTAATTTGAATTCTTGTTTTACTTCATTTTTCAGAATAAAATATAGTGTATTGCCGAAAAATATAAATATATAAGATAGAATTGATAAATTCAAATTAAAAAATAATGTAAATACCATACACCATAAAAATCTGTTATGTCCCCTCAAACTCTAAAATTACTAAATTGCAAAGTACAAAATTACTAAAAATCATAGCCACAAATAATTTAATCGTCAGCATAATAGAATTACCCTATAAACTCTTTATACCAAAAAAGAATAATCAAATCCGATGAATAACATAAAAGTTGAATCTTGAATTTGAAATATCCCAATCTCATCACCTTCCTTCAACTTCCTCCTTTGAACAAATGCACGAGTCCATCCATTAATAAACACATAACTTTTTGAAGTAGCCCATTTCTTGAAAATCAAGGTGTGCCTCGTTTTAGTGTCAACATCCCAAAATACAACAGCAGTACCATAAGCACTGTGAATCCCATTTACAAAATCACTACTCAAAAGTGGCAAAACATGTTTGTTTACTCAGTCAGATGAAACCAAAAGCCTGCGTAGATTTCCGAGGTCACTTTCTTTAAGCTTCTTCTTGATTTTCCATATATCAAGATTATTATCAATATTTACCTTGTTATAATCATAATATAGAGTCAGATTAGTGGATACACCTTTGCTCTTCTCCTCCTCTAAATCTTGATCAGTGTAAAATTTCATTCTTTCAAGATTGCTAGAATTGCAGGAGGGTGGTTCCCGAAAAACAGAACTTGTTCTTGGAATACCGGTAATCCAAGATTGGTCAAGAAGAGCTATCTCAGTCGAGACTGTATGCTTTGGTAAAGCAGTTGCAGGGGTAACAAAGGCGGTTAGAAAAGTAAAATTGATTTCTTGATTTCTTGTTACCACCATTTCTTGAATAATCCCAAGAAAAGACAGTTGAAATCGGAGTAGCCTTTTCTTGGAAATTCCTAATTTTGTTTATTATTGGAAGAGAGAAACAATGGAAAGGGAGCTCCTCCATTTTTGTGGAGTAGGTCATGGAGAAGATATAAGGGGTTTTGTTTTTAAGTTAATTTTTGCCGTGAAACGAAGGGAAAAGGATTTTCATATATGGAGAAGATATGAGAAAGGCTTATCGACACGTTAGACATGGATCCATCTATACACCAAATTAATAATAAACTATGTTTAAGTTCAAATGGAGTATTTTTTATTAAAAAAATATTTATCCATATTCAGTATTTAGGTGGTTTCATGAACCAAGCTAAAAAAAAATATAATTTGAATATGAGCAATTTAAAATAATAATATATTAGAATATTCTGGAATTTTTAAGTCAATAAAATTATCTTTATTTGATATTTTCTTTTACTTTTACCCTAATTTTGATTTTTTTTTTTATATAACAATAGCATCCTTAGTTGCAATCAAGGATGACACTACAAATAAAAAAAAATTACTTTTATCTTTTTTAAGCACTTATAAAAATTTGAAAAATTTTCCATTAATCTATCAATTTTATATTGCATAGATTAAATGTTAACTTTTGAAATAAATGTGTTAATTAATAATTTAAAAACATAAATTTTTATTACTCGCTAAAAAATCCTGAAATATTGCATAAATAATTTAATAAAATATAAAATTTTCAATTACGTGTTTGGTTTTATATTATTTTTTCGAAAGATGAAAAATCCTAATGATTATAATTTTTGGGTCGATTATATAATTAAATTATTATTTATTTAAAATAAATAAATAATTTCAAATTTTTAATTGCATGTCTGAAATATTATATTCTAAATTTACAGATATATGGAAGATATTTATATTGTGTATGAATCAAAATGATATGAGAAAAGAATAAATTAAATGATATTTTAAGAACAGCAGATAGCCTGATAATGAAATTTTTTACGTTAAATTAACAGGTAAAATTAAAAAAATCACTATTTTAATGGATTAAAAGCTAAAAAAATTGCTTTTTTTTTAGGTGGTAAAATTCAAAAAATCATTTCTAGGTCTGAGCAAAAAGGTCATCTCTGGCCTCCTCCTTCCGTCTCTATATGTAGGATCCGTCTTTCGAAGTCTTATATCATTTGTCATGCGTGCGTATTTGTGAGATATATAAATCAACTGTTGTAATTATAACAATTTTGATAAAGAGTTTAGTATGTTTTTGTCTCATGCATATGTATGTTTTCTAAAAAATAAAAGTAAAAAAAAAAAAAAATTCAATGTTTCTTACACAAGGGAAAAGATCCAAGCTTGGACTTGTATCAGAGTGATTAAATAAAAAAATTTATTTATTTTATTAAATAAATATTTATCATTCAAAATTACATGGACATTGATATCATTTTTATTCCCACAACAATGAACATATGTACAGTGTTAGGTTGGTTTATTTGGGGTAATCCTATTGGCTTGGATTTAGACACATAAAAATATTAAAGAATTTATAAAATAATTAAATTGCCCATAAAAAAAATATTACTAAATAAAGACGCTTATTGCATTTTTTCTTCCGATTAATGAAATTTGAAGTTTTTCTCTAAAAAATAAAAAAAAGAAAAAGAAAACGCTTATTGGATTAAGTTGATTCACAAGTATTGCAGATGAATAGCTTTCCAGTAAGATTAAAAATTTTTAATACCCTTCATTATTTTGGAAGGAAAAGTCAAATTTTTTCCCTCTGTTTTCATTAATTTTCTTCTTTTATCCAAAAATAATTTCATTTTCCTCCTACGTGGATGGCATGTGTTTAATTGGCTCCATAATTTTCTCCAATGGCCTAATATACAAATTTGACCCTGAACTTTGATGAATTCTCTTCTTGGTTCTCAAATTTTACGGAAGGTCAAACATGATCTTAGACTTTCATATTTCGATAATAACTATATTTATTACCAAAATGAAATATTAAAGTACAAAGTCATAATTGAATTGCCGCAAAGTTATTTCTTTTAATGAATGACATTATTATTACTAAAATGTAAAAATTTAAAATCACGATAAAATTTCAGGAACAACAAAGATAATCGCAAAAGGAATAAAATTAAATTTATACATTGGGCTTTCCTTGAACAGATGATACATTTTTGGTAGTCACATTTACATGGATGAAAATGTCTTTGTTGGCCTCATACCTTCCTTAATTATATGATGGGTGAAACGTTTTGACCCTTTCCACATTTTCCTTATATGGATGATAATACGTGTTTTGCCTTGTACATTTTCCTTATATGAATGACATACGTATGGTTCTTTACACGAGTGATACGTGTCTACTTTTTTTATATGTATATATATATATATATATGTTCAGCCTCTTCTATATTTTCCTTACATGGATTATGCACATCTAATTTCCTAAATGGATGAACTTGTCTAGTTAGCATGACATTTTTTCCTTATATGGAGGATACATATAATGATTATTTATATATTTTAGATAGTATTATATTTATGTTACATTTTTCATTACATAAAATTTATAATTTAATAAATAATTATGTGGATGCAATTCTTATATATAATCATATAAAAATAATCTTAGTATGGTAATATAATTTTCTCAAACACACCTTTTAGGCAAATTGTTCAAAAATATATATTTACATAAACAATCAATTGTCGCAGGCCAGTTTTATTCTGTTTCAGCTCCGTCAAAAGCCTAAATATATTTTTTATTAATATGTATATATTCACAATTTTTTATTCATTCTCTTAAAAAAAAAATTATTCTTTGCAATTGACTTTGATAAATGAATTTATTGTATGATTTTTATTAATTTGAAATTGAGTAAATAAATTGAATTTAAACGTGTATATATGATTGATAAGATTTATTATTTTTTATGGTTTTTAATACTATTTTGGTAGTAAATGTTAATTAATTAAAGTATGATCATAAAATTAGATATCAATTTAGAAAAGAACAAAAACAATAACACATCATTATACTTTTTTATGTAATTTAACAAAAATATAGTATTAAGACATCATCATTCCAAAGCAAAATTCAAAAATCATTATAACAATCCTAAAACTTACCGTTGAGAGCATCGTGCATATATAGCAGTTAATGCACATAGTTGGGAGATAAGCTGTATTTGGTTGTCCAAACCTAATGCAACTTTGGTGACATATGTGTAAATTGGACCTGATGAGTCCCTAAATAAAAGATCTTTCTTTTCTTAATCAAAATGTGCAAAACCAAAATACTGCGTTTAGAGAACTGCAGATTTTAACTAATTGTCAATTACTTCACTTCCAGCCTAGTTAATTAGCTAGTTCCGAGTATATCTTATGTATGTTTATAACTAAAGATACTGGTGGATTTAGTGTATCTTGCGATCATTAAATAACATGGGAATCGATTACTTGTCAAGAAAGGTAAGATCAAAATCAAAATCTATGCCCTTTTCCTATTTGTACATTGATTTCCTCCTCCGATACTGATTTCCCTTCTCAGATCTCTATATATACGTATATTGCACTTCTCAATTCATCATTCTCCATATGTGAAAACCTCTATTTTCTTTATTTCACTCCAAAATTTAACTACAGAAAACGAAACCCAATTTCTTCTTTGGTTCTTCTCCATACTCTACAATAATGGTGAATCTCTTTCCCCATTGTTTCTCTCTTTCAATTAAAGACCAAACCTCTGCAACAATCGATAAACTCTCTCCTGAATGTTTCTCGCTTCCAATAAAAAAAAGAACCTTTTCTACAACAATGGAGAATCTCTCTCCCTACTGTTCCTCTCTTCCAGTAAGAAAAAGACTGAAGAAACCAAGCGCAATAATGTTTTCGACTGTTTCCAGTACTGTTCCAAAGAACGAAGAAAAGGCTACTCCAGTTTCCACTGTTTTATCTATTTCTTGCGATTATTCAAGGGAAAACAGCAACAAGAACTCGAAAATTGTTTGCCAAACTGCTTTACCAGAGGTCTCGACAGAGCTAACCCTCTTCAATCAATCTTGGATTACCGATATTCCAAGAACAAGTTGTCAACAACGACATGCCGTCATTCAAGAATCCGCCTCCTGCAATGCTTGCAGTCTTGAAAGAATGAAATTTTACACTGCTGAAGATTTGGAGGAGGAGAGAAGAAAAGGCGTCTCCACTAATCTGAGCCTATCCTATGGTTATAACACGGTAAATATTCTTGATAACAATCTTGACTTGTGGAAAATCAAGAAGAAGCTTAATAAAAGTGATCTTGGCAATTTAAGTAGGCTGTTGATTTCGACTGACTTGGTACAGAAACATGTTTTGCCTCTTTTGAGCAGTGATTTATTAGATGGTGTTGTTAGGAGTTGTGGTATTCCTGTTACTTTTTGGGATGTTGATACTGAAACAAAGCATAAGTTGATTTTCAAGAAATGGGCTACTTCAAGAAGTTACGTGTTCGTCGGTGGATGGACTCGTCAGTTTGTTCAAAGGAGGAACTTAAAGGAAAGAGATGAGATTGGGATTTATTGGGATGTTTCGAATTCGAGATTCAACTTTTGTGTTATTCGTCGTGCCTGATCAATCTTTCATGTATTGAGTTTACTTTTGATAAAAAATTTTCTGGCCATAGTTTTGATTACTCTGACTATTATTGGCTAAGTTTTGAGTAAAGATGATGATTATTCTGCTCTTTTTGGCAGAACTTGAAGCATAACGAGCTTTCATGGTATATGAAACTCGTTAGAGGTATCAATAAGTGTTTGGCGTAAATCAACTTGTGATTATTTTGTTTTGATAAAATTAAAAAGAAAAATTGCATATTAACTTTCATTTTTGATTTAAATATGAAATTAATTTTTAATATTTATAATTACATATTAGTCTTGTTTGGAATAAATGAATTCCACGAAATTTTTGAAATTCATTTATGAATCTAAACTTTTGTGTTTGGTATGAAACAATGAAGAATTCAATTCTACTCATTCAATTTTATGGATTTGAATATAACTAAATTAATTCTACCAAAAAAAGCTACAATTTCCAAATGAATTCTACAAAATATTACGACAAAACTCTCTATCCCTTCTAAAATTTTTATACCAAGAGTAGTATAGAAATAAAAGTAAATGAAATTTCAATTTTTGAATTTATTTCAAACATAAAAAGTTTATTTGAATTTCACATTTTGAACTTATTTATACCAAAAGAAAATAAGTTTTCATTTTGCATATCTTTATACTTGGTATTTTTATTAGTGTCGATAGAATTTCAAATGCACAATTACCCTTATGTTTATTAATTTTTATAAATCCATAACAAATAACTATTTCGATAAGAGAATAAATAGTTGAGGTAAATCAAATACAAAATGTTCATACCCAAGCCAAAAAATCACTCTTTTAGTCAACACATGTGCAAAATTATTCTTGCTTCTTTTCACATTTGCAAATCCTATTAGTTTTTACAGAAGTTTACTTATAGATTAATCAATCCTCTAGAATTAATCTATTACAATCAAAAAACTGAATTTAGTTTTTACGGTGATTTAATTAATTGGTTTCCATTCAGGAATTAAATTATCTAGACCGGTCCATGATCCTATCCATAAATCAAACTAAAGAAAATAAAATTTTTTATTGAAATAGATGATATTTCTTACCATATACTAAATAAAAAAGGATAAAGTAAAAATAATTTTTAAAGAATTTATATTTTCATTGGTTGACTCCACAAATAGTGCCATAAATTCGGTTTAAATAAGTATTTTTTTTAATTTATTTGATGGGAAATGATACATAGTTCAGACTTGTCCAATCATTCGGTCGTTAATATATAGATTGTGTTCGGCGATAATTTTTTAAGTAGTTCTTAATTTTTCTAAACACTACTAAAATAATTAACAGTTATTAAAACAGTTGATTTTGTCGAACAGACCCATGATATCAAATTATTGAGGGTCTCACTAAACACCCAGCAATAGATATATAAAAAGAACGTCAATTTAATTTCATAAAAAAATATAATAAAAATACACTAAACCCTAAAAATATTATGGTTAATTTTAGGCAATTTTGAACAAAAAGATGTTGCGAGATAGCTTAATTGAAATCCTAATGAACTCCTTCTATTTGTAACTCATTTTTTCTCTTTTGAATAAATTAATACACATTGTAGATTTGGAGAACCATCAAGGATTTTTGTTCAAAAAAATTAGTAATAAAAGTTGGAACAAGCTGACTGACTCAGATAAAATTGGATAGTTTCAAAGACGAAGAAGCTTGTTTCTTACTGCAAAAATTAGATACAATCTACATTTTTGACATTCAACAATATACTCATTAAAATCAAAACTGCTTATTTCCATCAATTCTGTTGTTGAGGATCAAGGCAGGGGAAAAAAATGTTAAATATATTCAGTTCAGTCATTCAAAAGCAAGATTCAAAAATCATTTTAACAATCCTAGAACTTACTGTTGAGAGCATGCATGTATAGCAATTAATGCAATTTTGGTGAGATAAGCAGAACTTGGTTGTCCAATCCTAATGCAATTTTGGTGTCATTTGTAGAAATTGAGCCTGATGGGTCCCTAAATAATTGTGCAAAACCAAAATACTGCGTTTAAAGAACTGAACAAGAACTGCAGATTTAACTACTTGTGAATTACTTCACTCCCAGCCGACTTAGCTATTTCTAAGTGTCTTATCTTATATATGTTTATTACTAAAGATACTGTTTGATTTAGTGTATCTTTTGATCATTGAATAACATGGGAATCGATTACTTGTCAAGAAAGGTAAGATTGAAATCCAAATCTATGCCCTTTTCCTATTTGTATACTGATTTACCCTCTCAACTCTCTCTATTCTCAATTCATCTTTCGCCATATGTGAAAATCTCTCTTCCCTTAATTTCACTCCAAAAATTAACTACAGAAAACGAAACCCAAATTCTTTTTTGGTTCTTCTCCATATTCTACAATAATGGTGAATCTCTTTCCCCTTTGTTTCTCTCTTTCAATTAAAGACGAAACCTCTGCAACAATCGATAAACTCTCTCCTGAATGTTTCTCGCTTCCAGTAAAAAAAAAGAACCTTTTCTTCAACAATGGAGAATCTCTCTCCCGACTGTTCCTCTCTTCCAGTAAGAAAAACACTGAAGAAACCAAGCGCAATAGGATGTTCGACTGTTTCCAGCACTGTTCCAAAGAATGAAGAAAAGGCTACTCCAATTTCCACTGTTTTATCTCTTTTTTGCCATTATTCAAGGGAAAACAGCAACAAGAGATCGAAAATTGTTAGCCAAACTGCTTTACCAGAGGTCTCGACAGAGCTAACCCTTTCCAATCAATCTTGGATTGCCAATTTTCCAAGAGCAAGTTGTCAACAACGACATGCCGTCATTCAAGAACCGTCCTCTTGCAATTATTGCAATCTTGAAAGAATGAGATTTTTTACACTGCTGAAGATTTGGAGGAGGAGAGAAGAAAAGGCGTCTCCACTAATCTGAGTATATCCTATGGTTATAACACGGTAAATATTCTTGACAACAATCTTGATTTGTGGAAAATAAAGAAAGGCTGAAAGAAAGTGATCTTGGAAACCTAAGTAGGCTTTTGGTTCCGTCTAACTTGGAAAAGAAAGATGTTTTGCCTCTTCTGAGTAGTGATTTAGTAAACCGGATTCAGAGTAAAAGTGGTACTCCTGTTGTTTTCTGGGATGTTGATACTGAAACAAAGCATAATCTGATTTTCAAGAAATGGGATAGTTCAGGAAGTTATGTCTTCATTGGTGGGTGGACTCCTGAGTTTGTTCAGAGGAGTTACTTAAAGGAAGGAGATGAGATTAGGATTTATTGGGATGTTACGAATTCAAGGTTCAATTTTTCTGTCATCTATAGTGCTCGATGAAATTTTTGTTTGTTATAGGTTTCATTGATGTTGTAACTTTCAATTTAGTATTAGTTGTCTATATAAACTTTGTATTATTTTGCTTTCACTTAATATTTTCCAGCGAGGTTGGATTATTTGGGATAAGCCTATTAACTTGGATTTAGACACCTAAAAATATTAAATTTTTTTTTAATTTATAAAAATCAATAAAATAATTAAATTGCTTATAAAAAAATTTGGAAGGATATCTTATATTAAATTTCAACTTCCATATATTAATTGTGGGGTGTATATTTTTTTTATAGGCAAAATTAATTATTTTATTAATTTTCATAAATTTAAAAAAAACTCACCTGAACAAACTCAACCTAACTTGAAAATGTTGAAGTAAAAAAACGTGGAATCAAAAGAATACAAAGTTAATAAGAGAATAAATAGTTGAAGTAAACCAATACAAAATCTTTACATCTACAGCTTTGGTTTTATCTTAACAATATAATTCATTTTTAATTCAGTCACAATTTAATTATATTTCGTTTAGGGTAATCATAAATAGGAACATTAAGATTCATTTAACCAATGTAAGATAATTAAATTAATTAATGCAAAAGTATTAATTTATAATTATGTATACGTATCATGCGTGTGGGATATATGAACTAATATGCTTTATCAAAATTATTGTAATTATAATAATTTTTATAAAGAGTACGTTATGTTTTTGTCTCATGGATCTTTATGTTCTCTAAAAAAATAAATATAAAATATAAAATTCAATGTTTTTTACATAACGGGAAAGATCCAAGCTTCAACTTGTTTTTTCCTTATATGGAGGATACATGAAAAAAAAAAAAAGAAAAAGCAATTAATCTAAAAGGTGTTTTTGAGAAATCTATTTACCCAAAAAAATGGTTGATCGAAAAATATTTTCACTTTATTTCTAACTATAATTATAATAAAAGCAATCTTGTTATGTTATAATGTAATTTTTATTATATTATTTATAACTACAAACATTTTTCAGTTTCAATTTTTTTTTTATCAAGCTTGAATCAAACAACATATTCTTTATATTTATAGTGACTGTAACACTGTAGTTATAAATATTGTAATTAGTGTAATTATTTATATATTATAGATACTATATTTATATTGCATTTTTCATTACATAAAATTTATAGTTTAATAAATAATTATGTGATGTAATTCTAATTATAATCATATAAAAAATAATCTTAGTGTGCTAATATAATTTTCTCAAACACCTTGTAGTTAAATTTTTCAAAAAAATATATATGGCCTTACAATGTTGGATTTTTGGAAATTAAACTTAATTTAAAGATTATATTTACATAAACACTCCAACTCCATTGTTGCAAGTCAACTTCGTTCTCTTGCAGCCCCATCGAAGGCTGATACAAAATCTTAATTCTCTTTTGAGCTAGACATTCTTAATTTGTTTGTGAAACTTGTCTCTTTTTGATTCATTAGTTATTTCGACTACCTATTCCATCTCAATTCTTTCTCTCTTTGTGTTAACATTTGGGTTCATCAAAGACTTCAGACCAGAGACAGACCCTTTATCTGGGTACTTGCTTTCGCAAAATATAAGAATACTAAAATTTGAGAAACCTTTATATCCAAACACCAGAAAATATCCTATGCAGATTGAAATATGCTAAATATCCAAGTTTGGTAACTGCGCCTGTGTCCAATCCTGATGCGTCGGGAATGGAATCCCTAAATAAAATATCATTCTTCTCTGAAACCAAAATACTGCGTTTAAAGAACTGAACTAAATTAACTGCACATTTAACTACTTGTCACTCCCAGCCGACTTAGCTAGTTCTCAGTATCTTATAAATGTTTATAACTAAAGATTCTGTTGGATTTAGTATATCTTGTTATCCTTAAATAACCTGGGGATCAATTACTTGTAAGGAAAGGTAAGATCAATATCAAAATCTATACTGATTTCCCCTCTCAACTCTCTATATATACATTACATTTCTCAATTCATCATCCTCCATATGTGAAAATCCCGCTTCCCTTAATTTCACTCCAAAAGTTAACTACAGAAAACGAAACCCTAATTCTTTTTTGGTTCTTTTCCATAATAATGGTCGATCTTTCTCCCCTTTGTTTCTCTCTTCCAATTAAAGATGAAACCTCCTCTACAACAATCGATAAACTCTCTCCCGATTCTTTCTCGCTTCCAAGAAAGAAAAGAACCTACTCTACCACAATGGAGAATCTCTCTCCCAACTGTTCCTCTCTTCCAATAAGAAAAAGACCGAAGAAACCAAACACAAAAGAGTATTCATCTGTTTCCCCTATTCCAAAGAATGAAGAACAGGATTCTTCAGTTTCCACTATTTTATCTCTTTCTTGCGATTATTCAAGGGAAACCAGTAACAAGAAATCGAAAATTACTAGACAAACTGCTTTACCGGAGGTCTCGACAGAGCTAACCCTTTCCTATCAATCTTGGATTACCGATAATCCAAGAGCAAGTTGTCAACAACGACATGCCGTCCTTCAAGAACCCTCCTCCTGCAATTCTTGCAATCTTGAAAGAATAAGATTTTACACTGCTGAAGATTTGGAGGAGGAGAGAAGAAAAGGCGTCTCCACTAATCTGAGCCTATCCTATGGTTATAACACGGTAAATATTCTTGATAACAATCTTGATATTCTTGATAACAATCTTGACTTGTGGAAAATAAAGAAAAGCCTGAAAGAAAGTGATCTTGGAAACCTAAGTAGGCTTTTGGTTCCGTCTAACTTGGTAAAGAAAGATGTTTTGCCTCTTCTGAGTAGTGATTTAGTAAACGGGATTAAGAGTAAAAGGGGCGCTTCTGTTGTTTTCTGGGATGTTGATACTGAAACAACACATAATCTGGTTTTCAAGAAATGGGAAAGTTCAGGAAGTTACGTCTTCATTGGTGGGTGGACTTCTGAGTTTGTTCAGAGGAGGAGCTTAAAGGAAGGAGATGAAATTAGGATTTACTGGGATGTTCCAAATTCAAGGTTCAACTTTTCTGTCATCTATGGTGCTCGATGATTCTGTTCACTTTCATACAAATGATGAAATTTTTGTTGGCTATAGGTTTTATTAACTTTCAATTTAGTATTCGTTGTGCCATGTAAACTTTGTATTGTTTTTTTTTTTTCAGGTTTTTTCACTTAATATTTTCGGGTTAGATTGGGTTGTTTGGGGTGAGTCTATTGACTTGGGTTTAGACACCTGAAAATATTAAGTTTTTCCTGAATTTATAAAAATTAATAAAATAATTAAATTGCTTTTCAAAAGAGAAATTTATAATTTTAGGAGTTGAGGATATTAAAATTTATAGAAACATACGATATTTATATTAAATTTTCAACTTCAATATATTAACTGGGGTGTATTATTAAAGATTAACTTTTCTCTTTTCATTATTATATCTTTGGCTATGGTTTTAACTTAACAATATGATTAATTTTTAATTCAGTCACAATTTAATTACATTTTATTTCTCGTCAAAAACACTTAATTATATTTTGTTCACATTAATTATAAATAGAAATATAATTTTTTAATACTTACACGAGATATATATGTCCATGTCCGTTTTATAGAAATCATATTATATTATAGTAATCCTTTTGCATGGCTAATCTTAATAATCATCTAACTATGAGAAAAATGTTACAGAGGAAATTGTTATAATTAGACTGTTTGGATATATACTCTAACAGATTATTATAACTATAGATTAGGGTTCATATTTTAGGCATTACTTTCATTATTGTGGGAATACAGAGGATATAATTATTTATATAATTTAAATGATATTATATAAAATACAAGGATTATTTTATTTGATTATTCTAATAGAAGTTGTAGTTTGGCACAAACTTTATTCTTCAAAAAAAAAAAATGAAAGGGGCACTGGTTTTCGTGATTGGTCTTTCTTGCCAAACAACGTTGGAGATTATTGAAATTCCGAGATTCGTCATTAGCTAGGTGTTTGAAGGCTAGGTATAATCCTCAATTATCTTTTCTTGAAGCGAATAAAGGTTTTACTCCCAGCCATGCATAGCGAAGCTTGATGGGAACGAAATGAATTATAGAGAGGGGATCCCGTTGGTTGGTTCGTAATGGAGATCAATACATATATGGAGGGATAGATGGCTTCTGGAACAAAGTGCATTTCGGGTTTGCTCACTTATTAATCAATTAATGGAGGATGTTCGTGTGAGTGAACTGTTTAATCTCTTAGCTGGAATGAAGAACTATTGACTCCATTCTTGGTCCTCTTGAAGCTCACAGATTAAGGCTATCCCTCTTAGCTGCAGCAAGTTTGACAGATTATATTGTTTGGCATTATACAAATAATGGAATTTGAGTGGATATCATCTTGCTAATGTAACCTTCTTTTATGAGAGACAAACAACAAATCGAACACCATGTCTTGAATTGGGAACATTCCAATAAATCCCAATCTCATCTTCTTCCCTTTACTTTCTCCTTCCAACAAATCCATGAGTCCACCTATCAACAAATACTAACTTCCTGAAGTGCCCATTTCTTGAAAATCAAAATTATGCTTTGTTTTAGCATCAACATCCCACAAACAACAGGAGCACCACAACTATTATGAAACCCATTAACAAGATCACTACTCAAAAGAGGCAAACTTATTTCTTCATCAAGTAATGGAAATCATTACAGTGGAGTGCACGTGCCATCAGGAGTCAGAGAGGAAATCAGTATATAACGACTTAAAACAGGCCATGGCATGGTTTTTTATTTTACCATTCTTGACAAGTAATGGATATATACACAGTTTTAAAAATATGAAATTCAAACACAATTAATACGACAGCTGAAGCTCACTTCGGACAAGATAACATTACAACTAATTAGCAGAGAGACTAAATAAGGTTAAGGATCAAATGCAGCAGTCTAAATTTGCCATTACAGATGAACGAAATCCAACATTATGATATTCCTACAACATAAAAGTTAAAACAAACAACAAAACAATAAAATCCTAATTTTACATATGCTCAATTTGTCTTGACTTGAGGGAAAGAGTCCTACTAGATAACAACAATAACATCATTCAGGCCTGCAAACTTACTGTTTATCACGGATGCTCCTTTTCAAATCCTCATTTTCCTTGTTGAGAAAACCAATCCGAGATTGAAGAATGTTGATCATCGCATGTGCGCTCATCATTTCAAGCTTCAATGTCTCTCTCTCAACAGAAATCTTGTGGATCTCACTCTGCAAATCATTGATAAATTTCATGCAGCCAAGAGGCACTGTCGAATCAAGACTAATATTACCGAGGCTAGGAGGAGGAGCATGACGATTTACTTTGGGTTCAATTGATTCCATTAGAGAAAATTCCAATAATGCAGAGATTGCGGTAGTGGTTGCTGCAGCTGTTGTCATCGTTGTGTCTGTAGTTGTTGTTGTTGCTCCTGTTGATGTTGTAGATGAGCAAGGATCCTGAGTTGTCCTGGTTGACTTGTCCGAAGCATTTGAATGATTAGATACTGTATCATTACTGTGCTTTCTCCTTTTATATTGGAGTAAAGGAAATGATGCTTCTGTGTTAAGCACGCAAGGAGGATCATCATCCACTGTCTCGGTCTTGCACACAAGTAGGTCATCTCTTTGAAATTCATCAAAATTTTGACACTCCGTAGGAAGTTCATTAATATTAAGAGGATTTCGGTTGATGGAATGAGTGTCCTGCAAGACATGACCAACGTTTTGAAAGCACATTTGGGGATATGTTAATTCTGAACTATTGTTATCATGTTCCAAGCATTTTCCACAAAGACAAATATACGCATAACAAGTAACAGAGTTAACAGTCAAATAAAGCAAATAACAAAGTTTTAATGTTTTGAGTGAAGGGAAAAGATAGCACTGTGATTTTGATGCATCGATTGTCATTCAACTGGATTTATGACTTTTTTTTTTCAGACTTTTTCTTTTGTGCTCTTAATTTCTGATAGCATATTCATAGCTTAGACAAACAAATAAAACAGAGCATGTTTACACAAGTCAGAACCAGCTCAATGGTACATATCAGAACTCGTACTTCAATGATGAAACAAAAAATATGCAAAAATATGCCAGCCCACATAGCTACACGGTAATTACAACCACTTATACAGTACAAATCATCTCGAACTAGTAAAGTATACCTGTTGAGTCCATCTTTTTCACATGATTACTGTGCCCTTATCGACAGCAAAAGTATTGCTGAAGTCAGCACCTTATCACTATTCTCAACTGAGTAAAGCCAAAATATAACATGCAGTAAATTGTGAAGTTTCATTTGGGCCAGCAGAACCAAAGATGTAGGATAAAAAGGGCTCAGCGCTACTGATGGTATGTCAAAGTGGTAACTCAGAGATAACTAACAAATCACAAAAAAATTTATTGGTATAAATGGACTGGTTTGCCTCGAAAACTTGGAAATATACTTAAAGGTCTGCATAGTTGTCGGATGCTACATTCATTAACCTAACCTAAATGCTTATTTGTTTACATCTGATATCAGTATATATACGACATTCCTCATAGTAGTAATTCTGATTATTCAAGCAATTAAACTCAAGCTTGTTAAGCTGACGACACTATGAAATGCTTTACGCCAATATTTCAGTTATCACTCAAGGAGCAATGGAATAAAAGGACAAACTTGAGGAAGAATAAACAGGGCTCTCATGTAACTTTCCTTAGTGACTCTAAGTGTCATAATTAGGGTGTTTAAATGAGCTGAGACTGCCCGCGAGCTGTTCAAATTCATCTCAAGAAAAGCTTGAAAAAATTCAGCTTGAATCGTGTTCCAGCTGGCTTGTTTAGCAAATAAGCCGAGCGTGGAAGGTTCGACCTCGGCTCGTTTACACTCCTAATCATAATATCAACCAGTGTTCTTTTGTGCTAGTTCAAGAAGGCCATTTGCACAGATTGACCAATGTTCAGCAATATTGACTGTCGCTATACAATATAAACATTGCACAAGTTCTAATTGATGAAAACATGGATATTTCAATTGGGTGGCCAACTTTATAATATTCTACTTGATTAATGATAATAAAGGAGAGTACTTCAAAAATGGAAATATGCCATAGTTCCATTTCATGATTTTTCGCTACCAATAAGCCCATTCACTCCAGTTTTGCTTCTAGCTGCTGAAACAGCCTGTTTAAATTGATCTTCATGAAAAAAAAATCAACAATCCAACAATTGTTACCATTCTAACTCCTAATTATTTTCTTTGCAATATGAAGAGTTCCTTCACAACTAAAAATGCAATGCTGACCCATTCACCTTTCTCAGTATTTATAAGAATTCTGTAAGTTTACTATATGCATGAAGATAATTACTGTGTCCATGAAGAAACCAAAACCTTCAAATCAAAATCGAGCAAGATCTGAGCATTAACCACTGGATAGAACGTTGCTGCTTTGAAGTTCCAAGAAAGGTAATATATTTAATCTTAATGGCAAAACCTCTTATTGAACATTAATAACAGGCCAATCCTTCCAATCAATCAAATCCTAACATATTCCATCTGCACTTTAATTTCAAGAAGGTACCCAAAACCATTAAATCAGTCAGCTTGCTATCAACTATATTTTCCTTACTCAACATGGGAATTTCCACTAATCCTCTGTATCCCAAACCTCCATAATAATGTTGCACGTTACATCATGCAGTTTTTACCCCAAACTACTCAATTGTATCATCCTCAGTGAGGCTTCTAGATTTTCTACTAACCACCTAGACATACTAGTTAGTGAAGCAACATCCCTTTCGCATTCAATCTTTCATGTTATCATACTCAAAAAAAGAAAACAGTTCTGTGTTAAATCTCACACTATATTCTTCTCCAAATTACAAGGTCAATATGCTCAATACTAATAACTACAGAACCATTGAAACAGAGTCACTAGTGAATGTGGCATGCACCAATTTTGTTTGTTTTGAAACCAAGGCATGCAAAAAGAAAATGGGCCTTTTTAGGAATAATCAACCAATTTAGTTCGAAAAAGAACATTTACAAAAACACCCTTTAAATCCATGAATTTTAATCCCTAAAACAAAGAAGAAAAACTATATCAATTCAAGAAATTAAAAGCCCAACTTTTTCTTTATGTGGATTTTGACAAATTCTATGAATTTTAAAACCCTCAATCCAAATGCTACTAAAATGCTTAGCCACTCAAATCAAATATCCTTACACAAGGAGCTTGTTTTCCTTTTTATAGAAGGATAATGTTTCTTCTCATTTCTTGTTTGACTTAATATCAGTACCTTTGACCTTGAAGACAATTAACTTGAAATAATATTGCTTCTCTACCACCAAAGGACACTTGAAATTTCCCATTTTGGTTCATCCTTTCTTTTCTTCAATAACTTGACTTTATTATCAAAAGAAAACAAAAAAAAAATTGCAGATCATCGAGAGTTTCCAGTAATTTTATACATGGAGCCCACGGAATATAGTATGGAATCTATCATGTTACCATTGTTTCAATAAAATATTTGCCTTACACCAACACAAATACAAAGATAGGGATGTTAAACAAAAAGATCTATAAATTGTAAAAGTAATGACAGTTGGCATAGCAATTCATGTTTGACAAATTCCATTTTGACCACTATTTGGATAGACCGCTAATAAAGAATACTGTGATCAATTATATCATTCTGTATGGAGATCAAGTCATCTGGAACCCATCAATTAATGACGATATGTAGATGCCGATGGATGGGAGCATACTGCACGATGGATTTTGTCCAAAAAGTGGGTTTTAGCATAATATCTGATTATAAACACACAATAGATATGGGAGGTGTAAAAAGCAATCCTTCCTTTGCAAGGAAAACAATTTGGAAACTTAAGGTGCCTTCCCAAGTGTCCTTTTTTTTCCCAAAAGAAGCTTGGGAAAGGATTTTCGCATTAAATAATTTGATGAAAAGCAAAAAACATTTCCAAATAGATGCTATCATCACTAGAGTAAGAATATTTGGTCAATCACTTACTTCTCCATAATGAAATGCTAGGTATGTGGCTTACTCTTTTATAACGCATTAATGATTGATGGATCTCTTAGAAAATTTAGAAAAATAGTTCAATACTTGGAAGGTTCTTTCAATAAGGCTAACAAGAAGCCATATGCAATTTGTTTGACAATTTCATAACGAATATAGGGCAAACTTAAAGGACTTTTGAGCAACTCTTCTAGAGGAAATTAAATATAGATGGGAACAAACACCTCATTTCTATGTTACAAATATAACGACTTTGAGAACTTCATAGACCATGCTTTCTTAAGATAGATTAAAGTTCTAAATCCTATTGCTGCCTCCATCTCTAAGTTCTTTTTCTATTTTTAGAAAAATAACCTATATGGCTGAGCCTCTAGATTGAGACCATGGCTAGTAAGCTGAGCTGAGCTTCCATAGAGTATTATTTGGCACAAACGCTAGCTTCATATATCCTCTCAGCACATTCCAATTTGATACTTAGGCGTACCACCTTTTTGAAGCATATTTTGCCAAACAGCTTCTCACCACAACCATTCCTCGGTCTTTCTTCCTACAAGTTTATGGAGTGCTTTACCACCCTTCTCATGCAATATTTGATAGTCTACAAGGATTGTTTATTACCAAGAAAAATATATAATTTCTTGGTTTTTTAAAGAATCTAGTTGCATTTCACTTTGCTGTAAAGATATCTCTTGTGAATTATATTATTGAGCTGACTACCTTATTGCCTTCCCCGTCCATCATATATTTTGGACACAATTATACCAGTGTAAACATTTTTTTTATAACATCATAATCAAATAAAGCTTCCTTTTTATGTTTAAATAAATCAACATGGAAACTTAATTTAAACAAAACAGTACACATACCTGCTCAATACGATTTATTTCAGTACAATTATCATGACCAGCCACTTCCTCCACAGCCTCTTCCCCTGGAATAAGAGCTGTCTCGCCATCATCCCACTCCTCCTCTATAAAAGGTGCATAACGATTCCCATTTGGAGGTCCTATATTATTCTTGTGAAACACTCTACAAAGCACGTATGAATCCGTCTTCACCCAAAGCAAGAATAACAAACAAGGAAGATCCATGAGATTACCGACACCAAACAAATAGCAATGCACTTTGTTTGCTCAGATATTGATAGAAAAACAACAAAAGTCAAAGTTGCAAGCTCTTCCCAATAATTAGGACCGCAGAACCTGCTAAAGTTTCCTACTCCACTAACCTCAACTTGCCAATGTGAAATAATACCAGTCCTATAAAAGAGCTTGACACATAATAAACCTAACATTTTCCTTATAAAAAAAAAAAAGCACTGTTGTTAGTTCATTGTCGTTATCAAATGAAAACAGGTAAGACATACTATTCAAGCTTACATTCTCTCTACATTTTCTATAACTTTTTATGCAAGTAAATTCAAACCTGCATCATCATCATCATAGACCATTAACAATAATTCTGCCAGCAGGCTTACCTGCAAGGCTCCAATTCTATCCAACTCTTCATCAACAAGCCGATACTCATGCATAACCCAATTGGTGCGCTGCCCCCCTGGAGCACGCCCACTGTGAAACACGAGTGTTTTCTTCATTGCAATCAGTTGAGAGTCCCGGCGAACCTCCCGGTCTTTTCCAGTAGCTTTCCAGTAACCTCTAGTTGTGGCTCTATTCATTCTTGCTCCATTCCCATACTTCCTGTCCAATGCGCTAAAAAAGTACCACTCTTGGTCTCTACTTTTCAACCTTGATTTATCTATAATTCCAAAAAGCTAACACCTTTGTAAGAACCCAGATAAGGATTTAAAACGAACTATTAAAAATAACCATAAAAACATTTGCAAGAGCATTTAAAAAAATTATGTACCAACACAGAACCAAAAATACTACATACTATTTGCTTAACAAGCAAAATCATACAGAAATTGAGGGGAGAAAAAAAAAGACAGGAAGGTGCTAAACCATAGCCAAAATCAATTATTTAATCGAGAAATTAAAAACAACCTAAAAATGCCAACTGAAACATAGATTTTCAGAAACAAGACTAAATTTTTTTTCATCCAAAAAAAAAATAAGCATAACACAAATTTAAAAAAAAATAAAATAAAATAAAATTTGCATACTTTATCATAAACTGAAGATAGATAAGAAAATTAAAAAGAGGTAACCTGCAAGGTCCCAAGGCTCGTTCTTGTAAATATCGACCTCAGCAATAGCATTAAAACGGACAGGTTTATTAGAAACCTTCCGTTTCAGGTAATAACTGACGAGCTCTTCATCAGTCGGATGAAATCGAAACCCAGGAGCCAACGCCGTTGTTTTAACAGCCACTGGTTGTGGTGACGGAGTAAGGCTATCCCTACCCATGAAAGAGGAACGAAGGGGGGAGAGAAATGGAGAGGTGGGTTAGGGTTTTGAGTCTCAGAGCGTCAGAAACAGAGAGGTGAGAAAAGAGAGATAAGAGATTAATTGATTGACAGTGAAGAAACAGAGGGTACCTTCAATTGCAAGTAATTTGGTTCGGTTCTTATTGACTGTAAATTTTTTGACTTATTAGGTGGATTCATTTGTGGGTTTCTGTTAAAATGGAAAACTAAAAGATCAGAGTAAAGTATAAGATGAAGATTAATTATGGTAAGCAACACTCTGTTTGGTTGGCTCCAGAATCGAAATTGAAGTTTATTTTTTAAAAAATTATATTTTATTTATATCTAAATAAATTCAATGAATATTATATTTCATTATTTCTACTGAAAATATAATTTTTCTTTTTTACTTTAAACATTTACTAATTTTTTAGGATCTTAGATACCCATTATCTATATTCGTTATATAATTTTATTTTTATTTATTTTAAAGATTTATTATATGTATCAACTATACTGAAATTGATATTATATTTATAAATAAATTAAAAGACATTATAAAATCATTTATAGACATTATATATTTAATTAAAAATATTACAACAACCAATCACTAATATTTTATAAAATATTTAAAATAAATATCATTCTTAATTGTTAACACTTTGAATATCTTCAATATCACCACAAGTGTAACATCATATATTTATTGAGATTCAACTTTAATCGCTCATAAACATTAAAATAAGAAGTATTGACTGTTTTAACACGTCCATTAGTTATTAGATAAAGTTTTTCTAATCTCTAAAGAATTTTCGAAATATTCTATTACTTCATTAAATATAATAGCTAAAATTTAAATTACCTGTAGAAAAAATTAATCAAAATTAATAAAATAAAATAAAATTTGATTTTTTTCACAAAATTAATAATTAAATAAAATATTTATCTTAGAATTCAGAAACAATATCTTTCTTATCTATTGTCACGACCCGTTTCCATGAGCCGGACCGGCACTAGGACCTGGGTAAGCTTAAGGCCCCCGAGACCCGTAGTAAGCCTAATCTCTGATTTCAACACCATAATTACATGAAAATATTCTACAAGTTGGCCCATTATATTTTTAATGACTCAAACTATCACAAGGCCTTA
>CANUEX010074132.1:0-22341 GCA_948099535.1 Jatropha multifida | reverse complement strand
CAACTCCATCTTCTTCTTTTTCTTCTCCCCATTGTCACGCCACTTTCTCTCTCTTTCTCTCCTCCATTTTTCTCTCATTTTCTCTACTCATAAACTACACCAAATCACTTAAGTTAAACCTTGAATTAGTAATTAATCTTTAAGACCCAAGCTAAAGGAGTGGTATTTGGTGGCTTTAACCAAGGAAATTTGGAGAATCTCTACAAACAAGTAAGTTGTGATTTTTGGGTTTTGTGAATTAATAAGTAGAATTCATGTAATTGATGCACTAAATCATGCTCCATCTTCTCCTTGTGTCATTTCTTGATTTTAATGATTATTTTTCCTACTTTGAAGAGGTTGGAGAACCATCCTCCAAAGGCAAGGAGAAAGCTAAGGAGTAAAGCTTTTTGAGCTTCTTTAAGCTTGTTTTGAAGGTTAGTGCAATAATATTTTCTTTCCCCTTTCATTTTCTTTAAGTTTTCAATTTTTAGGTTCTGAATGAACTTTGAAGTATTTGTGATTTTGATAGGGATTTAGTTATTTGGTTATTTTTATATGATTTTCCATAAAATCTAAGCATGATAAAATGCTAGAATGGGAAGAGAAACATTTTTCTCCCATTAATCCAAAAGTGGACGAACCTTAATGGGTGAAGGGCCTTGAGCTTTCTTTGCTTTTCATGCTTGATTTAGACTTTAATGAGTCAATTGATAAGTAAATTAATGATGGTTAAAACTTTTTTCTTGTATTTCAATGTTAAGAACTTTTCCAAGACTTAAAGAAAGTTTGAATGTGTAAAAGATGAGTTTTAAGACTGTTGGCTCAAGGTTTATTTTCTCCTCTTGATTTTGATTATTATTTTAAAACCAAATAGTTTTATATATATTATTTATGTGCTAAAAACATTTTATGCAGATTTTGTTATTTGAAGATTAATTGAAGAATTTATTTTCCTACATCTAAGATATTTGCTGGAAGACCATGAATACTTGAAAGACTCATTTTTAGGTTGGTATATGTTTTAGAAAATTAATGTAGGTTTGAGAGAAATAATGATTATAAGCACAAAATAACACTCTTTTTCTCTCTCACTCAAAAATTAATTTTAAATATTTTAAAATTAAAAACTGAAATTAATGATCAAAAGATTTCCCTCCACGTTTTCTTTTTCAAAATATCTTTGGAGCAAATCTTGTTAACAGCTATTTAATGCGTTTCTGATCTGCAGCTGTGTTTCTGATGTTGACTGTCAGAATTTTGATGCAGCTGTTAACTCTCTAATTTTGAATACAGCTCATGATTTTATGAAACATCTCTTCTCATTTAATGTTGGCTGGCGTGCATGTTTAAACTAAAGGACAAGTTCATTATACTATAAATTACAATGAAAAATTATAGATTAAATTGACTTAAAATGTCAAATATGATTTTTTTAATTATAATGATGTTGACATTATAAGTACAATGAAAAATTAGAGGTTAAATTGATTTAAAATATCAAATATGATTTTTTTTAATCATTTTAAATAAGTTCAAGAGTTAAAGTGACTTAAAAGGTGAAATCAGACATTTTTAATTATTTTATACAAATTCAAGAGCTGAATTGATTCAAAAGGTCAAATCTAACCTTTTTATCATATTAAAACAAATTCAATAACCAAATTGGCCTTTATTCTTAAATAAAAGTCTTGTTTGATTCAACTAATAATATATCAACTGCTAAATCTAATTATTATTTTTATTAATTTAGTTTTTTCATCCCAAAATTATAACACCTTTTTTCACATAATTCTAGAATAGTTAGTTAAATTTTAACTATAATTTATTTTTTTATATTTTATACATATTAATTATTTTTTGGGACTTTTAAAATTTGATGAATGGTTAGTATATTAAAATTTCAGAATTCTCCCTGGTTTTGAGTTATGGCTTCTCCATGATGTTAGTGGGAGTCCCACGTTAGACTTTGTGTTTAGTTTTTATTTTTAGAGCGTTGCCCTTTCCCCTTGTAACCAAAAGAAAAAAAATTGAAATTAGTTATCTTTAGCCTTTTTTTCACTAGCTAGAAAAATCCAACCACACTATTATATTATAAAAGGGTATTGAAGAATAATTTCAATTTTATTGGATGTTCCCGAAGGGAAGGGTATACGAAATCAACAGGGGTAGTTAAAAAAATTTTTTGATGAACGCACGTGTAAAAATGACGTTTAATATTTTGAACAAATCGGGCATGTATATCAAACATTACCGTTAAAATAATTGCAATGAGGACCACCAACCACCCTGCTATAGTCCGAGCTGGCGGCTTCTCTTTTTTTTACTATTTTCCGTACATAATAGAAACACTAGTTGTTCATTTTATTCGTTGACTTGCAAAGCATGACTGCTAGTTTATATTTTAGGGCATTTAATTTTATTTAGTTGGCGTTATTTGCAGAGAAGTTATTATTATTAATTCCAAAGAAAAATAATTTCATTCGGACAAAATTGCACTCTTCTTTCATTTTGCTTGGTTCATCTTCTTTTTCCTAACTCTAAGCATTTTTTCCTTTCTCTTGTAAGATAATGATGTTAAAACACCCCATTGATTCGAAATTTGAAATTTCAAAATTTTACTTTTTTTTTTCAAAATAATAATTATGTCCACATTGTTGAACTCTATAAGCATTGAAATTTTATGACTATCCTAACATAATCTTAATATTATTATTTGAGAAGTGTTGTTATAAATACATTTTTGTACAATATAAGAATGAGCTATCACTATTCTAGTTGTCTTGTCGTGTTAGAATTGTGTTATTTTACTGAAATGAGATTAGTGTTTTAATTTTACTCAACTTGTAATTTGTATTTTTTTCAATTATTTTATTATTTTGAGGGGAGGATTGGGAAAAGAAGAAGTTACCTGATATCCAAAAGAATAGCTCCCAAGATTAAGACCAAGAGGTATGTGTGAGTATTTATTTGGATTTATAGCAGTTTATTGGTTTAAATATATAAAGGATTAAATGACGTTTGATTTAGTTGACTCATGCAGCTGATAGCTGTTTCGTATGTAATAGCTACATTGTAAATGTCTAATAAGCTTTTTAATCAGTAACTGAAAGTGATAAAATCTGATCAACTGTTGTTTCCATCACCTACGATTTGGAGTTTTTTCATATGAGCTGATATCTAATCCGTATTTATATTATTTTGAACATTATTAAACCTCACAAAAATAATTATTAATATATTTTTTCAAACTAATATATTTTATGGCAATTTTATTTCTATTTATTTAAAAATAATTTTTTAAATATTATTTTAAAATTTTTAATTATTATATATATATCTCTTTAACTATCGTTTTATATTTTAACAGCCAATATTTTACTAAACACGAATAACAATCAGCTAACTACTATTAGCCATTAACTATTAGTTGGGTTTTGGTGATGTACTACCTTGCTCATAATTTTGGTATACTAAGCAATAAAGTGGTAAAACTGACTCCAAAAGAAGATTAATCACTATTTAAAGTCTACGATACCTGGCATCTGGATAGCTCTCGTTTACAAATAAATATACCATCAATCAATTATAATTATAATTTAATTAAAATACGACTTGTATAAAATATGAAATCTATCTAAAATTATAATAATTTAAAATATAACGAGTATAAAATATCAATAGTGCACTTCTAATCATAATTATTATTGTAGTTTAATTAAATGTTCTCTTAGTTTAATATCATTATATATATATATATATATATATATATATATATATATATATACCTAGATGTGTAGCGATTGTCAACAGGTAACACAGAAACAATAGCAGCAACAGCTGTGTCACCAAAAGAAATTAGAAGAAAAGAAATGCAAACAACAAAAAAGATTAATTTATCCTTAGTTCTAAACTATTACAATCTAGTTACAAATTTGTTTGAATTGTTAAATTAGATTTTACTGAGTTTTTCTTAGCTGGAATCTTATAACTGATTTCCAGCTCATCTCTTGTACAAATGGGGCCCAATTATTTCTCCTTAATCAAGTTATCATTTTACGCTTTAAAAAGTACAATTGGAATCATTTTTATTTTTCCTCTAAGCAGATTTGCGATTCGCTGAAGAATCTCTCCGAGAAAATCAGTAACCGAAAAGTGCCGAAGGTGATATTATTTTGGGTACAAACACTCACACCACAAATAATAAGAGGATAACGACATCTACACGGGGATGGTGAATGGAAGTAGCAGAGACGTATCAAGAATTGATATGAATATAAACGGCTCCATCAGTCACAACTCTTAATAGAGCACGAAACAGTACTATTTTATTGTCACGGATGGCTATTGAGGTGAGTTCTTCTTTACTAGATGAATTAATAAATTACTTGCCCAATTGAATATTAATCGGAGTGAATTTTTGTTGCAGGCATGCTTCGTAGACGAAAGCAGCAAAGATCAAGGGCTTCCTTGCGACTACGACCCAAAAGAGTTCGTTTCATTGGATCACTTGGCTGGTCTAATCTCTTTCTCTGGGTTTTCATATTCCATTTTATGTTTATGAGAATTACATTACTAACAAAAGCGATGAATAGCTATGTGCAACATTGGGAGTTCTATATTGGCACTTGAACCCAGACGATTACGAGAACGATCAAGATGAAGAATATCAAGGAAGCCAGGGGTTACAATTACAAGGTATTTTAGTTCATTTAGACTGGATACCTATCTGTTTGATTATTTTTCTTGATTTTATGCTCACAATTACATTAGATTAGCAAATCAAAGCAAACATAAGTTACATAATGAGCATCAAAATTTTCCAAATAAATTCTACATGATTTTGATTTATTAATCTATGTAGACATTAAACCCATAAATTTTAGCCAAGATTTTATGTTTGTTTCTCTATAATAATCTTTGTTAAGAAAAATGCTGGCATATAAATATGAATAAACATTGTAGGACTTGCTAGATGAATGCGCAAAGAAAGTTGCCAATAGTGAGGAGAAGCTCAAGAATTTCTATACAGAGCACATACATGCTAAAGAGGAGATACGTTACTGCTTAAAAGAAAGTGGATATTTTGATGTTCAGGACAAAGATGATCGTTGGATCCAAATCTAGATTAAAACAGGCAATCTTAGTATTCTTCCAGTAGGAATCTACCATCGTTTCACTTTGGATACCAATGACTATGTTAAGGTATACAATCTAATGAAATTGATTAACAAGCAAAATGTTACTATCAATTAAACAAAATTATTAATCTGGGTAATAATTTGCAGTTGATGAGATTGTTTATGGGGGAGCCAGTCTGGACAACATATAGCTAGTTGCAGGAAGATCATCCTGCAAGGAAGGAGTATGTCAAGATTTTCACTAAGAAGGTTGGAATAGCACTTGAAGCTCATTAAGGTTCAAAATTACTTGCCAAGTGCATTGTTATATAATATTATATGGCCATTCGGTGCTACAGAGCCATAATTTATGATGATTTGCTAAATCTTGTATAGGGAAAATTATAATTTTGTCCCTATAAAATATTAAAATTAACTCACATATCCTTGTATATTGAAAAATACATTATATATAACTAAATTTTGCTTCTATTAGATTATCCTATCTTTCCATCCAATTTTTTCACTTTTCCACATTGAATCAATGCAAAAAGGTTAGTCAAAGGAGAGAGATAAAGAGAAAATTATGATTTTGTTGCTATAAAATATCAAAATTAACTCACATATCCTTATAAACTAATTACGGAGTATCATCACAACCTTCACTGTGTATGGTTGTTGGAAAATTAAAACGCAACCATACCTAACAAATTATATACCAAAATTTTTCTTTTAAATGCTTAAGGAAAAGGCAAAAATACCCTAGGATGATGCTTTCTTTCTTCTTATTAGTGAAAATTCACAAAAAGTGTTTGTCTCCTTTTTTGGTCAATTTCTAATCAACCTTTAGTGAACTCTAGTGATAGTAGCCATGAAAGCCCTCTCCTCGACCTTCATTTCTCATTTCTACCATTAATTTTCTTTTTTAATTTAAAATTGTGAAATACAAAATGAATATAATACACAGTTCATACTCTAACATAGTACTCTCTTTTTGTGACTTTAATGGATTGATGTGAATTAAAATTGATTCCTCGTGATCTTTTGAATATTTTCCTTTTATTTATTGAGGCTTTACATAGAAATAGTAAAACTACCATTTAGTGAGGCCGCTATCGAGCCTATTATGACCAAACGGCTCAAAGACATTTTAAATTGATTGCACATCTTGAATCCCTATGAAATTTTGAGTATTTTAGTGTAAAATTCGTTCGGTTTGGTTGCATTTTCATTTTCTGACCATCATACATGATAGCAATTGTGATGACACTCTAGCAATTAGTTTTTTGAAAATACAAGTATACATGAATTAATTTTGATATTTTATAGGGACAAAATCATAATTTTCTTTTTATCTCTCTCTTTTGACTAACCTTTTTGCATTGACTTAATGTGGAAAAGTGAAAAAATTGGACAGAATGATAAGATAGTTAGACAAAACCAAAATTAGGGATATATAATGTATTTTTCAAAATATAAGGATATGTGAGTTAATTTTAATAGTTTAAAGGGACAAAATCATAATTTTTCCTCTTATATATATGTACAATTTTCAAAAAGAAAAATCTTATATATGCACATGGCAATTGGGGTTTACTCCAGACTCCAGTAAAAGAAAAAGGGAGAAAAAAGAACGTAAAAATTAATTTATTGCATGTATTGTTGTTAATGATGAGAAGAAGAGACATCTGATGATGTTTTGTTAGCTTTAATTTATGGTAAAGGAGAGCAAGAATGAATGACTAATAATGCTTCTTGAACAGAAAAATAAGTTGTTCGTGATTTCCTTTCGAAATATGTTTGCTTTGCAAGTATACGGGTTGTATAAGTAGTAAAAAAGATTACCGTTCTACAGAGATCGAAGAATAGACTATTAATTTTCTATGTTTGAGAATTGTTAGGAACACTAGATAAAGTGGAATTGATTTAAACTAAGATGCAATTTAAATTAAACAAATTCAAATCAAAATTAGCAAGTAGAGATAATCAAAAGTAAGATTAAGCAAATAGTTATTGAGATAGTCTAGTTATAGGATCTCTATTAATTCTTAGTGCAAACCATGAATAGTTGATTTATAGTGTTTAAATTCCTCTCTTGAGTTTAAGTGGACCATTAAAACCACATGACATCTACTCTCGTAGGTTGACATGTTTAAAATGTTATTATGCTAATTCCTGAAGGAGAATTAATCTAGGGCAGCCAGATTCCTCTCTCGAGTTTAAATGGAATGTTAAAATCATATGGCATATACTCTCGTGGCTCAGCACAATTAAAACTCATTAAGTTGGTGTTAATTCTTTTTACCTTCAGAGAACTTAGCCTATCACTTGGTCTAAAATTCTAGGTTTCATATGTGGTGTCCAATCTAACTTGTTAGTCTCTCGATGTAACAAATGAATCTAAAATCATGCAAATATGGGAATTGACATATCAACAGGCATTAAGTTCAAACACATAAATTCAGAAATTTAAGCATTTATACATAAATCCAACTATTCAAAGTTGCATTATAAATTAATAGATAAATCCCATAACTAGCTTTTGATATTTAGCCTAGCATTTTTACAAATATATTAATCAAATTAAAATACACAAAAGTAATAAAAGGCATTTATAATAAACTTTAGGATTTATTTGGTTGGTTGACCGCGGTGCTTACATCCTAAGCTCATCAAAATCCTTGGTCTCACTACCTTTATGTTGTAGTAACATTAGTGGCTAATGGCTACTGACTCTCTCTCTTATTTGGCTAATTTAGTTTGATTGGCTCACTCCTTACTTATTATTCTATCATGTGTGGTAACAAGTGCTGAAGGAGTGTAACCTTCACAACTCTTTTCTTGCCTCCTTATATAGACTCCTCACTTGGTTCTTATTGTCCATATCGCTCACCACTTGCACAAGTTGAAACTGAAAAGTTGTCTCCATTGCCCAACTTTTGGAAAAGAAATGATAAAAAATGATAATGGGAGCTGCTCATGAAGTTAGGTGCAATATTCCTTTAAAACTACAACAGTTTTGTTCCAAATGATCTGTCAGAAGATCATTTCATAGATTACTTTGCACTAGGTCTACATTCTTCCACGTTGAGCTTCTCTTCTTCTTTCTTTCTTCTTGGGTTGAATGTATGTTGGACCTTGGATTTGTTTAGCTTTTAAGAGCATCATTTGGACTTACAAGATTCCAAAGGCTTCCTTTGCATTGATGAGACACCAATTGTATCATAATTGCTTCATTTTTGCTTAAAATTGCAATTGTTGATGTTGCTCATGTGCCAATAAAATAAAAGAGAGAAAACCATGCAAAATGGTATTTTATCCTTATTTTTATATTCAAAATGAAGCTAAATTTAATTAAAACAAATAATAAAATACATGCATATTTTCTTGTTATCAAAATCTCCCACACTTGAACTGTTGCTTATCCCCAAGAACTGCAAATATCCTTCATGCTATGAATAAAAAACTTCAGCTCAATTCATACTCACATATAAAATTCAAAGTAAACTTTAATTACGTGATTGATCAATCCTAAACCCCTGTCATACTCAAAGAAGCATTTGACACACTCAACTTAAGGTCATGTTCCTTTCAACAAGTTCTTGTGATTACTTCAGTCATGCAGGAATCAATAAACTTAGGAGAATTTAAATATGCCCTAGGAGAAAAACATGTGCTAGATGTATAGACAATAAATATATGATTGAATTTCCAAATCTCATAAGCAAATTTCACAACACTTTCTCTACTAATGAAGGAAAAACAATTTCAAGGAATTAAAAGGTCTTTCTAGGGTTGTAATAGGGTAAAGGGGATTAATGAGGTTTTGAAAAGAAAAGTTCAGAATATGGCTCAAAGTGAGAAAATATTATTTTGATTTTCAAAGTTTGAAGAATAAGAAAGATTTAGACTATTGGGTTTGAGAGAGCTTTATGTTCCAGCACCAATAAGTTCTTTCCTTTTGCTTCTTTTCTTTCTTTTCCTTCTTTGTTTCTCCTTTTATTTTTGCATTATTTTTATTTTTATTTATGGAGGTCCTTAGGGAAAGAGGGAAATACAAAGAACTTTTATGCTTTTGTCCCTTCTTAGTGGTGTCCCATTTGCTAATTGAGGTTTTTGATTTCTTATTACACTTTTCTAGCAAATGGCTCTTTTCTCACTTCCTCTCTTATTTGAACTTTGTGAAGTTTGATAGACAATCTCATGTAATTTTTAGAGAAGGAAAAATGCTCTCATATAGTGGTGTCCAATCTCCTTAAGTTTTCTACTTAAAAATCAACGAAATAATTTTCTCAAGGGTGATAGTCAAAAAGGCTTTTTAGGTTTTGGTTCTTCATATGGGTTATTTTGAAAGAAAATGGATAAAAGGCTCAAAGGGGCTCACAAGGGTTAGATTTTAAAGGGTAGGTTAGATGGTTAATGTGGTTAAATTCAAAGGAGTGCCTAAACCATGTTCCCATAAGTGTGCAAACCTTAAGATTTTGTTCTGAAAGTCATACAAAATTTGTTCTAGGATTTGTGTCTAGCATCATTTAAACATAGTTTTCCTTAGGCAAATTGTATTCTACCTATGTATCATCTAGTTTCCACAATCATGAAGATAAATTACAAGTCCAAGTCTTAAGGTCTAATCCCAAAGTGAGTGGTCTTATACTTAAATGAGAAATCAAATCTAAAAGATCAACTAATTCTCATTTTTAAAAAAGAAATAAATAATTCAATATTCAAAAAGCAAAGTTGAGCTGTTTTGGAAAATGTTTGTGTGCGCATTCATCAAAATGTTATGCGTCCTAATATATAACATTAAATCAATGTGTACAAATGCATGAATTTTGAAAAAAAATTTTGGGGGGACAATTCAAAAAAAACTCATGGGAGTGACAACAGAGTGTGATACCAAATGATATGCAAGAAGCTCTTTTGGGAGATTATTTCAAATGAAAATAATAAAAATTTATCAGTTTAAGCATACCTCCCATACTTATTTTCTACATTGCCCTCAAGGTTGCCATCAGTCCATTTATGATGCTCATATATCAAACAAAGCTTAATGAAATAGTAGGGTGAGCAGTATTCAATCCATAAGTAACAAATTTGTGCATGTAAATAAAAGAAAAGGAAAACAAAATAGGAATAATGAGTAATATAGAACTAAAGATAACAAAAGTCAAGAGTAAAATTAAAAAGACAATAAGATAACTTAACAATGTAAAACATTAAGTACCTAAGAAAATGAAAATGAAAAAAATTAGAAAAATGAAAGCTACTTAAGACAAATCCTAAAATAGTCAATCTCAGAATGATGGTGAGCTGTCAAAATCAGGAAGGAGACGGAGGATTGTGAGTCAACTAGTGGAGGCTGTCCTCAATGCGGTCCAAGCGGTCAAGGACTTGATGCTAGAAATTTGTAACACCCTAACTCCAACCACTAGAGGAATTGTTCACTTTGGATCAAGCCGGTTCCATCCCATACTAGATCGGCAAGACCTGCACGATTTTGTCCCACAGGTGAAATAGGAAACCTCCTAAGAGGTCACCCATCCTAGGATTTCTATCAAGTGAGCATGCTTAACCCTAGAGTTCTTCCAACTCTCTAGCCATTCCACTAAAAGGTGTCTCTGATAATTAGTTTCTCCTTTTTCGATATATGATCCGACTCATTCCTATGTCCCACATTCCACTACCTTAGCTAGCCTGCCATCCTAGAAGCTCGTCAAGAGCTCTGGCTCTACTCGCCTTCTTAGGATCGCTTTGCCTGGTTGGGATGTCAGAGGCCCATAAGCTTCCGCGTGGTTCGTCCTCGAACCATACATCTGCTAGAGGGGGTCCGGCTCTGATACTAACTGTAAAACCTTGAACTCCAACCACCAAAGGAATTGTCTGCTTTGGATCAAGCCGGTTCTATCCCATACTGGATCGCAACACTTGTGCGATTTTATCCCGCAGGTGAAATGAAAAACTTCCCAAAAGGTCACCCATCTTAGGATTTCTATCAAGCGAGCATACTTAACCCTAGAGTTCTTCCAACTCTCCAGCCATTCCACCAAAAGGCGTCTCTGATGATTAGTTTTCCCCTTTTGGATATATGATCCGATTCATTTCTGTGTCCCGTATTCCAATACCCTAGCTAGCCTACCATCCTAGAAGCTCGCCGAGAGCTCTTGCTCTACTCGCCTTTTTAGGATGGCTTTGCCGGGTTGAGATGTCACAAAAGCTGGATGGTGAAATGGGCTCCTTTGGATCATTAGGAAAGTTAGTTGGGTTGGTTGCAGGGTCGAGGATAAGGCTCTATAACAGGATGCCTGTGTTAGGGACTAAAGGCTTTTGACTGAACTTGTTAGTGAAAGCCAAAACACCTTTATGTTTCTTGAATATGCTCACGTAAATGAAGGTCTTGTGATTTATTCTAACAGGAAGGGGTAAAGATGGATAAGGCGGGTTATCAAGAGTAAGTACATTTAAACGAACAACAATGGCAGTGATGAGGCCACCGAATGCGATAACACCCTTTTGCCAAAGAGCAATGTGGAGCATGTGATCAATGATCTAAGAAGTTGGCAAAATTACGCATGAAGCGGATAGAAAGAGCAGCTCTTGAGAGGTGATATAGCCTTGGCTCTTTCCACGCTAAAAAACAATGTTGGCTAAAAATTAGTGGATGATTTGTAGCACAAGACTGTCAATTTCATTAGACTTGGCCTACCTTTCCCTAAAACTGTGGGCTCTATAAGAAATCTCATTTCATGCCTCATCAAAATCAAAATCAAAATCAGATGGCATATATTGAAAACTAGCCTCACAGTCAGTAAAGCCCAAATGGTAGTTGAGAGCATCATGGCTCAATTCAATTTCTTGCCTTAATATGGCAAAGGCCACCCCTGGGTACTTTTGAATCTTGTTTTGTCTAATGGAACTTAGAAATTGAAGGGTCAGCTCTTTGAAGGATAGGAATAGGCAAAGAAATTATCCCATCTCGAATTGTGAAGTAGAGCACACAATGGGGGATCAATGAAAATAGTTGCTAGGGCATTCAAGTCAAAATACCTAGTGGAGGTAAAACTCTGAGGACGTAGCTTCTCCTCAAGGCATTGTCGGTGGCACTTTCTTCTTTAGGGCAAGCTTCTCTCCATTCTTCTCGAGTGACAGCAATGCGCTTGTGCTTTTTGGGAAGAGCCGGTTGATGGGGAGGCGAAGGAAAAGGTGGTGGTGATGGTTGGTGTGGAGGGGAAGGTGGGCCATGGGAATGCGTCCGGCGAATGGTAAGCTGACTGTGAGGAATTTTGGGGAGCTTCACTTTGGCCATTCTCGATGGCAAGTGTGGTGAGGGTGGTTTGCAACCTGGGTTGGGGGAAATGAAATGATGTGAGATGGTTTTGTTGTGGTGGACTTCTTAGGTTGGTGGGAATGAGTGATTATGGAGTAAATTTTATGGAAATTCAAATTAAATTTGAATTAGTGGTAGTTGGGGGGGGCTGGTAAATTGGGGGCTTAGAGTAATGAGGGTATTAAAGAAGGGTTAATGGTAATGGGTAATTGGGTGGGTCTTGAGAAAATTGGGCTTTTGGGTGAAAAGGGCTTTTAGGTTTAAAGGGGAGATGGGCTGGGGTGGGTTAATTAATTTTGATAAATGGCCAGAGCAATGAACTTGGGCTCAAAGTTCAAGTTTCAAATTAAGAAACTAGCGCCAGCCAAAACTATCATAGAGAAGGTTGTTTTGTTGATAATTTTGAACTGAGGATCCAGAATTGGTCTGATTGCTAAAAAAAATTATAGAGCAATCCTTTGCACCATCATCATCATTCATTTTCAAAGAAAAAGATAGAGAAATAAATCATAGAAACTACAACAAAACAAACACCCTCTCTTTATTTCATTTTATATACAAACTTTTGTTTTTGGGCAACCTAGGATAAATATTTATAACAAAATAATTGTTTCAACAAAATATAACTTAATAATTTATGTACAAGTCATTTCCTAGGTTCACATTAAAACAAAATGGGCTTAGGGAGTGTGGAGGCAATAATGGAAATCAAGGGAAGGTGGGAACCAGAGGGCTCAACCTTTAAGAGTCAAGAAGCTAGTGCATGAGAGCCAAGAGTCAATCAAGTTTGTTCTCAAAAATAGTTAAGCAGGCCACTGTGTTTTCATTAAAGCTTGTTGCAAGTGGCACATCTCTTTGCATGGTGAACAGAGTCTGTTCAGTCTCCATGGGGAGCTCTTCTACAGAATCCTCTTCTTCCTCCAACTTCATAGGTTGTTGACTCATTGCACATTGCATGATTATTTCTTCATTCGATTCTTCTTCTTCTTCTATAACCTCATCACTTTCATCTTCTTCTTTTGACATTTCAGTTTCCAAATCAATCACTTCCTCACCTACAATTGCTATAGGGTCTCCTTCCACACTTCCATTCTTATTGATAAAGCAAAAATACCCTTCAAGCCTAGTTATAAGCTTCATGTCAATAAGTGTGCTCATTGTAAATTTTTCTTTTTCAACATTGCCTATGGGACACTAAGCATACCCATCCTCAAAGACATTGAAACCTATTGCTAGACGAGTAATTAAACCTCCCACCACAATTATACCATGGGCATCTTGGTGAGATATAGCAAAGCGTCTATATAAAAATAATGCAACATCAACTTTAAACCCATTATAGGCTGCCCATAAGAGAAAAAGTTCCTCTTTAGTTATCCTCCCAATGTGTTGGTGTCCACCCAAGATTATCTTGTATATAAAACAATGGAGAATCCAAAGTGGTCTATTCCTTAAGGCATTGCACTATAAGAAAAATGCACTTTAGCAACGACAAGTTCCGTTACTGATTTGTTAAAATCCTTTGCTAATCTTACTTTAGCAACGGATTAGCCACGGATCGCGTCCCTCTCTAAAAACCTCCTTTCTAAATAATTAGCCACAAATGAACAAATCATTGCTAAATTAGCCATGAAAAATTCCCTTGCTATTTTGAATCATGTCCGTTGCTAAAAGAATGTTTATTTGGGTGCCAAACTCGTTGCCAATATGTGCCTAATCTCTATCTAATCCGTTGCTAAATCCCTTGCTAGTCGCTATCTAAATCCATTGCTAATGCCCTTACTAAGCGATTTTTATTCCATTGCTAATTCACTAACTAGTCACTTTCTCATCCATTGCTAAATCCCTTACTAATCTCTTTCTATTGCCGTTGCTACATTACTTATTAATTGCTTTCTAATTCCGTTGCTAAATCACTTGCTAATCGCTATCTGTTTTCGTTGCTAAAACACTTGCTAATCTTTATCTACTTTCATTGCTAAATTCCTTGCTAATCTCTATCTACTTTCGTTGCTAAATCCCATGCTAATCTCTTTCTCATTCCAATGCTAAATCGCATGCTAATCTCTATCTAATTCTATTGCTAACCTGTTGCTAAAAGTCTTGCTACACCGTGTCTATTACCGTTGCTAATATGAAATCCCTCGCTAAGTCGTTACCAAATGCATGACTAATCCATAGCTAAAATCGCGGCTTACTTCAATCTCTTACTAATTCTATTGGAATATTATTGAAATTCCTAGCTAATATGTTGCTAAATACATTGACATTTATAATCCGTTGCTAAAATCATTGCTAAATATATTAAGATCCATTACTAAATTTATAATCTATTTAAACAATTCTCAATCACTTGATATTAAAAGGCAAAATAAAATATAAAAGTCAAACTTTTAATATATAAATATAAATTCAAACAGTATAAATATTTTCTAAATTCGAAGTTCAATCTAAAAAAGAAATGTAATTTATGTATGTTTCACCCAAAGTCAACATAGACTAGCATCGTCGTCATCATCATTATCGTTATCATCCTATTGTGATTTAGGATGTTGCGTGGTATGGGTAGGTGCATTAGGTAATCTGCCAACCAAAGATGCTAACTGAGTACAAAGTATATGTTGAAGTTGTTGGAGTTAATTTTGCTCATGCATCTCCTTTATACGTTGCTCCATTTCTTGAATATGCGAAGTCATATCCTCATTTTGTTGTTCCTGGACCTGAGATGTCATTGAGGAGCTAGAACCGCTAGAGTGCCCATATAAAATTGAAGCTTGCGAACCAAGACCATAAACGCACTTCTTCTTGACACCACCAACTTTTTCTAGATATATTTGTGTCATGTTGACTAGACAAGACTGACTAGATCCTTCATAATCTTGAGACTCAACTTGAGCCCTCAATGAAACGGCCTCCTAAAAACAAAAATATATTATTAAAAGGAAAAATTATAATTTTAACCCTGTAATTTACCGTAAATTATTATTCTATCTTTGCATTATAAAGCATATACTACAATATCCTCATAGTTTACTTTCATTAAACATTTTTTCCTTTTGTCTATTTTTTATAACTTTACCATTATATGTTTGATGAAAAGACAAAAATACCCTGAATTATAAATCATTTACAGCAAAGAACAAACAATAAAATGCAAAAATCTCAATTTTCAAAATCTCTCTTCAGCTTTACTTTTCTCCGTAAACAAAAAAAATCACATCTCTCTTCTTTCAAAAATCAATAACCTATAAATGCTTAAAATAAAATCAGATAAAAAAATATATAAAATAAAAAATCCTAAAAATTCAAGAACGCAAAATGAAAATGGTACAATTCTGGAAGTTTTGATTTTGGTCTAAATTTCTCCGATGAGGTTCTTTCCTTCATGGGTCCATTATAGATGGATGATAGTAAAGGAGAAATCACCAAAAAACAAGCTCAAAAATCACAACAACACTAACTTTCATCTTCTACCACAAAAAATCCACTTTGAGTTCAAAATACATTTTGAGGAGTCAATTTATATTAACTGACAAACCCTTGTCAGCCACAAATCCTGCTACTGCTAACCCATAAACCCAACAATTTCAAGCTACAACACAATGATAAAATTATAGCAAAACACAAGGATAAATAAATATGTAGGCTCCAATGTAGTTTATTTTTTAAAATGCAGGGATAGACTAATAATTTATAGCAAAACACAAGGATAAAATTATAATTTTTCTTTATTAAAATTAGTGCATCTATATTAACTGCCCAATTTATAAGCATAATAATTTTAAAATAGTATTTATATAACTTACAAATGTTCTCTTGGACTTCTGGTCAACAAATTGTCGATCCTTCTTCCTAGTGTGTGTTGCCTCTAAAAGCTCATGAGGAAGTGGTATTCGATGTAATTGAGCCGCCAAATAAAACTTATATCACAATTATTATACTTTCATTTCAAAATAAATAAATATGCAGATTTTAATAAGTTAATTGAGGTGAATAAATGAATATACCAAGAGTTTTGCATGTAATTTGTGAGGGATAGAACCCCCTGTGTGTAAAGAGGGCCCAGTTCCTATGCCACCGGTCTCGCTAAGACGATTCTTGGAACATTGTTCAGACTTAGCTTTAAACTCAAGAGTCTCCCAATGAAGTTTCCAACTCTCCCAAATATTGTTAGGCAAATATTTAGACTTCTTCTTTCGCCATTGACTAAGCATGCCGCTTTAGCATTCCCCAACCTTCCTATACCAAACCCTCTTCATAGAGGTCTCAATTGCCTCATCCCATACAAAGTGTTTCTGAAAAGAAAAAACGAAAAAAAATCATTTTTATACCCATAAGAAATAATCTAAAGAAACAAACTTCCTATTCATATATTTTATTAAACGAAAAATTTATCAATAGGTGAAAATCATTAGCTATAGAACCAGCTCTTTACCAATTAGTACACTAAAACACATTCTCTGAAAAAGTAAAATTAATTGCAGGCTGAAATTTTAACCACTCTTATTGAAGAATCATTCCCATTATGACAGTAAGATAGTAGATGGTTGAGCAAATTCAGGAAACAAGCACATAAAATAAAATAACATTCAAAATACATCAAGCCAACCACCCTTCAAGTAATGGGATCGTACAACAACAGAAGAAAAATTTGTACTGCCTCTGCTCCACCATCTGTCTCAAAGTCCCAACCCAACTACTAATTAGTTAGCTAGTCATTTACATTGAACTGATTTCCTCCTTTTCTAACAAAAGGAATCTGCAGTTAATATTAACTATCATAATCATTTTCGAAATTTATTTCCATTAAAAAATTGTTTATTTGATGTATTACCATAGGTAGATAACTAAAATCTGCTAGCAGCTAAACTAATAAGGCAAAGGCTTTTCCTCTCAAAGCCTTTACACTCCCAAAAGAAAGAAATAATTAAAAATAAAAAGCAAATAGCAGAGAATTTTGCAAATTTGAAAACCTTGATATTAATAATATAAGTAACAAACATTCAAAATTTTCACTTTACAAGACTGGATACAGTTTTGAAAAGAAACCTTGATATTATTTGTAAATTGTAAACCAATCTGTTTTTACATGAAAAGAAAGAAAATATGCAGTTTTGAACCATTTCTAGTTCATTAAATTACTGTCAGGTTCATTTGAATATGCTGTTTGAGGAATTTATTTATTTTGGGTTATTTTACTGCGAAGATTGCAGAGCTTTTAGTGAAGAGAGCAGTAATAGAAGGTTTGATTCTGGTGAGATTGGTATTGCTGGCTTTATCTACAAGTATTTCGTTGGATAAGAGAGAGAAAATATAGCAGAAGTGATTCAAAAACAGATTTTTCACTCCTATCAGACTTGTTTTCCAGCTTATCAAGGTTGGCTACCTCTACATTTTACTGTTTAGAACAGAGCTTAAAAAGCTGGTAGGTGTTGGGTTAATTTTGCAAAGGACAAAGGGACCACAGTACTTAATGCTTCTAAAAAATGGACCATAGTTTGTTTAAGTGAACAACAATCACTCATAGGACAAATTTCTGCAGAAATTAAAAATTCCAAGTACAAATGATTTACTGTGCTGGTGGCAAACACTACAACATCCCTGCTCAATTATATTTTTACAAGTACTTAGTATAACATATACATTTAAAACAAGTAGATAGATGCATTTTCCACAGAGAGTATGTTCCACTGAAATCAAGCTTACATTATACAGTTTACATGTAGTAGAAAATTCAATTCCAGTTATAGTATCTAGCCAAACAGCTTATAATGCACATTAAATTTCCAACCCAAGTGTAGATAGCTAATATTGTCTCAACATGACAAAAACAAGTTAATATTTAACAGAAAATCCATAATCATCAGCTAGTATCTAAGGTAAAACACTTCCACATTTTTCGATTAATCATATATATAATAAACACTTCACATTAACTCTACATATCCAACTCGTCTCATTCTATTAAGGACTAAATATGCAGTATTAAAGCAACCAGACGAGAGAATTAGAATAGTTTTACCTTGAACTCCTCCCAATAAAAGTCCTTCGTTTCAGTTGTCACAGACTTCCAATCATATCCTTCTGGATCCTATCTATCCTTAAAAATAGTTGTGATGATGCGGGCATAATCATCTCGATCAAATCTAAAATGGTTCATAATTAGTTTAAAATGTGCTGCTAAGTTTGAAATAATTAAACAATATAGATAAATAGCGATAATTTAATAAATTCTTATTCATTCCCAACAACTTGAAGGGGAAGTCGGTTGCCGTTAACTGTAGTGGAGCCAATTTCTGATCCAATATAGCTTGTTGGAGTAGGCTCAGTAGACGATGAGGATAGCGTGCATCCAATTTGAGTGTTAGGAACTGGGTTTGATTGAGGCTCTATTGTTGGGGCTGATGATTGTGGAGGTGGAGGTGGAGGTGGAGGTGGCACTGTTGATATCGATGTTGAGGGCAACATGTGTCCTGGCAATGAATTAGAAACTGCATGTATATCTGTTGTTCTCCTGGTACGATTCTCATTAGCTACTCTCTCCGACCAAATAATCTTAGCTCTACCTAAATGTCCACCTCGCCTTGGCGGCATATCTGCAAAATGAACGAAATAAAATTATAAATTTATACAAATATATAAAGAGGTTTACCTGCTGTAAAAAGAAAATAAATAAATACAAAACATAGAAGCCAAGAAAATAGAAAGAGATAAGTACAATTTAATACTTATTACTTATTAACAAGTGTTACGATGTAATTTTATCAATATATTACAATATTGATAAAAACAATGGCAGCCAAAACAATACGTAAAACCAACAATATAAACAATGAAACATCAATGTATCAAACAAAAGAGACAATGTCGCCTAAGTACCATAGTTAACAGACTTAGTCACCAGCACAAGAGAAAACATCAACAACTGCATCTCATTCACATATGGGTCACCAACCTGCTTTTTTTATTATATATATGTATATATGTATAGGACTCGATATCCTTTAGTATATTAATATTCCCAATTATCACATCTGCCCCATAGTCCAAATATCAAGTGTTATATTTTCTGCAATAAATAATCAATCAAACACTAATAGAAGTCAAGATGCCAAAACATATACTTCAATTTTAACTGAACTGTTAAAAATACATTATGGGTGAAAAAAAAATAGAGTAATACACATATTCAAGTGAAAAAAGTTAGTAATCCAGGGGATAGAATGGAAGTAGTGAAAAGGACTAGAAATTAATAATAACAGTTAATATTCTAAATTAAAAGATAATCATCAAGTTAGGAATAGTCTACCTGAACTTAGAATTTAGAGCCCTAAAAAATTAATAATTGTAATAAGAAGTAACCATAAACCAAAGCAGATTACATCCTAACTATTACATTCTATTCACTGCCATTATCTTCATCTTGATATTCATCATCATCACCATCAATATCATCATACGTTTCAGATTCATTTTCGGCCTCATCTGATGAAATCTCATCCCCTATTTCCATTAATTCACCATTTGGATCATTAAGTTCAATAGTGTCATTGGCTTCTATGACATCAAATGGCTGAAATTGTAGATCATCATCTTGGAATGGATCAACTTTTGCTAGAGGTGGCACTACAAATGATGTAGGAATGTCCACATTACTTTCTAGCTTTTATTTTACAAACAACCCACCAATCACTCATATCACGTCTTGTTCTAGGATAAGTGACATAATACACTTGAGCCGCTTGCGTTGCCAAAACAAATGGTTCGTATCTATTAAATCTCCTCCTACGATTGATATCAACAAGCTTATATTGCTTGTGAACCCTTGTCCCAACATCTGGAGTTGGATCAAACCATTCACACTTAAATAGAACCGTTCTTTTTATTGCCAATCAAGAATACTCCAACTCAAGAATTTCTTTCAATACACCATAATAGTCGCTCTCTATAACACCCTCTATCCGATCCTATAGGACTAGACAATGAATGTCACATTTTGCGTCAGAGACACATATTTACTTATCACATTTACCTGATTATTATATAAATATAAGTATTAATTTAAAACTTATTTGAATATATTATGAGAATATATTTTGAAAATAAATTTAATAAAGAGAAATGGTATAATTATGGTTGCACTTATGTAATTGCGGAAGACTTAATAACTAAAAATTTTTATATTTAGTAATAATCTTTTAAACTTAATTTGCAAAACCTTAATTATTAATACCACATATAAAGTAATTAAGCAATTTCATAAACCATAAACAAAACTTAAAAGGAAATAAATCTTGTAATTCGTATAAATCTAATTTGACATCAAAACATATTACTTCCAAATAATAGGATATAAAACTCAACTCTGAATACTCAACCTTAAATCATAATACTTAATATCCAAATAGATAATTTATCGTATAATTAAAATAATAATAGTTATGTTTACTTAAATTATATAAATACCCTTCAAATTTAATATACATTTACTCCAATTGAAATTTCTTATACCACATGCCAAGTTCATAGTACTTCCATGCTCGAGTCAACTGACATATTCTCCTCCATCTCTTATGCTGATACTAGAGTTTTGAATCATGACTATCCACAATCTTCAACCTATGTGTGAAAAACTCCACAGGCTGAGTATAAAACTCAGTGGTACTTATTACATACATTGATTTAAACATAGATTTTGGAAAGTATATTTTAGAAGTGACTAACAAAAATTTGAATAATTCTTGCTAAAAACATTTGCAATCAAATTAATCATTATAAATGTCACATCCTGTATTCCTTACATTATTTTGTATTTTCAGTCAACATAATATTTAATCTAAAACCCACATCCATAATACATACCATATTTATATTTAAGTAACAAATTCACATAATATTCTTATTAATACTAACATATAATAAACCAGAATCACATAACAAACTTATTAACTTAAATTTTTTTCTTATTTTAAAATCATAATTTTTCTTAAAAGACTCAGATACACTTAGAAGAAAATGAAGCAAATAAGATTTCAGAATCACTGAATCACTTAACTATGACCTGTGAAAGCGCCACCACTTATCACTTATTAATAAGCGTGTCCGCTTATTCAAAAGAACTGATAACCCTAGCATATGATCATAGCTTTCACTTAACAGAATGGGCTGATAACCCGAGCATGCTCATCACTTAGAATAAATCAAATCATACTACAGATTCACACTAAGTGTATTGAGTCCGAAAATTATTTTCTTATTATTTCATAACACTTCTTACATAACTCATTTCCCATATATAATACACATACTCAAACAGTCATTAAATCACTGTGTTTACCATAAGAGTTGCACATAAACTTATGGTATTCAATATTTATGAGTTTACTTTCTATTACATTTCATTAATCAATTGTAGTTCACTAATTAACAACTCATTTATAATTAGTAAAATTTCGACAGCATTTCCTCTATAAATGGGACTTTCACCATTATAAAAAAAAAATACACAAACAAGCATCAATTCATAACCTAAATCCACGGGTAGCCATTAACAATATTTTTCCATCCTCCATTTAACAACATCAACACAACTTATAGTTATTATTCAAAATAATAAGTTAATTTATATAATCAAACACACATATATATATATCATATATAACATTACACTATCACATTTAACTAATAAATAATTCCATAGTTGTACTCAACCCAAATCAATATATTTAACAATTAAATTTTCTAGTCCTTAATATTTAAACTAAAAGCAAGTTTAATTCTGAAATAACCCATTAATTTATTTTCAAAAGAATTTTTATTTAAAATTTAATTGTAAATTTTCACCAATGAAAATTGGCCAAAAATAATATTTTATGCCGCGAACCGAATCGAAAACCGAATTTAAATAGTCTAACTCAG
>CANUEX010074095.1:0-14274 GCA_948099535.1 Jatropha multifida | reverse complement strand
GTTACCTCTGTCTATGGAATACTCAAGTGGTAGTTATGTAAGTACTCTTTTGACTTGAGATAACTCAGCCATCTTATATAGGGATGACTATGTTTTGATTCTTTATTCACATTATTCATTATATGAATAATAAGCAACGATGAATTGGACATAGTAAGAACTATATGGAGATACTTGTGTAATTAAGAGAGGATTCATCACCTTAGGTAAATTAGGAAAAATGTTCTAATTGTTCTCTACTAGTATTGATTAAGAAATCCTTGCGCAAGGTGGAATGAAATTAGCAAATGAGATTTGAAATTTCATTCAACTGATCAATGACTAAGGTTTAAAGAACTAACATGATTTAGTAAAGCAGACACACTCCATGCCTAATTATTAAATTAGAACATTAATGATGAAGGGATATTAATTACACTGATAAATCATGCACTGAAAGGTTAAGTCAAATCACTTTGACTTTTTAGATATTTGGGTAGTCTGAATATGTTGTTAGACATTGTACTTGACCTTCAAATATTAATTAGTTAATATTTGTTCGCAACATATTTGGAACCTAGAAGGTCACACACATAAGAATGAATATGAGAAAGTAAAAACGAGAAATGAAATCAAGTATGACTTGATTACAAATAAGTTTTGTGGAGTTAAGGATAAAATTGTAATTTATTTTTGATTACAATTTTATCTAGATTATTAATTATTGATTTAATTGATTTATGTCTAAAATTTATTAAGATAAATTTTAGATTAAATAAACTTAATATTTCAATTATGATTTATTTATTTAAATAGTTAAATAAATGAATATAATTGATTAAATTGAAAATCCTAATATTATATGTATTATGATTTATTTATTTAAATTATTTAAATAAATAAATAGGCACATAATATATTTAATTATAATTTATTTATTTAAAAAGGTTTAAATAAATAATTATAATTAATTTATTTGTGACCTAGGGATTTCCTATATAAGGTTTAAGAAACAGTATAGTCTGTGGGAGTTGAATGTGAGATCGTGAGTTGTTATTTATAGCCACAAAACAAAACAGAGAGCCTATGATAGCTAGCACCATCATAGGCTCTAATCTCTCAACCCTCTAAGAGTAGTTTTAGAGTTTTTTGATTGTCCATTCGTGTGGATACTACTAGAGGTCGGACGTTTGGACGGCTTGTGGGTTGCGACAACCTAGCCCTGTAGATCGAAGTTTCGAAGAATCTGCAAAAGAGGTATTCTTCTAAACATATTTTATTACCTTATTCATTTAAATGGATCCCTGTTGGTATAATTAATTTGTTTTAATTATATTATTTCGCTACGCATATTTGATATTGAAACCCAACAGCCTCTGCTTTGGCAGAGAGTCAAGGCTTTATTTCTTGTCTATTTGTGTAGCTGTTACCTATGAGGTCTTTACTCATATTCTATCAATGGGAAAGACTTTTTACTTGGTGCCTGCTATGTTCACCATGGGAAGGCAGTTCGATTCGTACTTCTAGGGTCGATTTTAGAGCTTCTGTTAATGTGCTCTGCCTCTTTTCATTACTGGAGATTCTTGTTATGGGGCTTGCCCCAATTTATTCTTCTGGTTCTTACTGTTGGCTTTGCCTCAGTCTATTCTGAACTTGTTTCTGTTGTGGGCTTTGCCTAGTTTTGTACTTTTCATCATGTCTTATTATGGGCTTGCCCCGGTTGCTTGTTCCTCCTCATAGGCTCTCCTCTAATTTCTTCTTACTGTGGGGTCTGCCCCAAATTGTTTTTCAATGGGCGCTTTTCCTTAGTCTTTACTCGAATTTGTTCTGATTTACATTTTCTATCACGGGCTTTGCCCCAGTATATTCTTCACCTGTTGCTTTGCATTGAAGCTTGCTTTGAATGTATCTTCTTTATGGGCTTTGCCCCAGTTTATTTTTCTATTTCTTCTCACTGTGGGCTTGTCCCATTCTTCTCTAAATTGATTTTCATTATGGGCTTTGCCCAAGTTTATTTTTCTATTTCTTCTCACTGTGGGCTTGTCCCAATCTGCTCTAAATTGATTTTCATTATGGGCTTTGCCCCAGTTTATTCTTCCTTTTTCTTATTACTGTGGGCTTGCCCCAATTTGCTTTGAATTATCTTTTGTTATGGGCTTTGCCCCAGTTTATTCTTCCTTTTTCTTGTTACTGTGGGCTTGCCCCGATTTGCTTTGAATTATCTTTTTTGGTGGGCTTTGCCCTAGTTTATTCTTCAATTATTTCCTGTCTTAGACCTGTTCCCCAATTATTTCGAAATGCCTCTTTTGCTGAGCTCTGGTCCCACTTTATCCTTTGAAGGTGATTGTAGTACAGCATATGCCTGTTGTCTTCCCTTTATTCGTGAAAAGGGATAAGGGAGCTGAGCTAGTTGTAAATGGTAGCACAACTCCAATTGGATGGCAAAGCTCTCGATCGAGCATGTTGTTGTAAACCTAAACAACATAAAAATATGCAATGTATATTATGCCATGTATGCATGAAATGCATTTATCTATGCTTATGCATATGTGTAGAGAATTGGCATGAAGCCTTCCATTGATCGCAATCAAGGGGCGTTGTGAGGCAGGTGCATTGGTCGAGATGTCAGGCGCTGACCTATGATGATTGAAGAGGTTGAGGAAACCAATAGTGAGAGTTCAAAGGAGTCTGAATGTAGAAGGACATAGATTAAATGGAATCTGAAGTTCCTCGAGTTGTTTTGCTACAATTTTCCCTTTTTGCTTTCATATTGTAAGTCGAGTTTAGGGAATGTCCTTGTAAAGAGATAACATTCTTTTCATTTCATGATTTAAATGATCGCATTAGCATCTTTATAGCTATTTGTTACATTGTATTAAGGCTAAAATGGCAGCCAACTAAAGTTGAAGTGACAGTCAACCATCATCTTGTCTTCTCATTTTTGCATTATAAAGGCCCAAGACATATTCATTGTGCTTTACAAGCTTTATTCTCTTAGGAAAATTCCCAAACTTTCCATTCTCTCATTTTCTATGGATCGATCCTTAACACTTGCATTTGAAGCATTATTCTGAAGTTTTAGCTGTGATTATTGGGAGTTGTTGTACCCTTTTGAACTCAAGGGCGTGAGTTATTATCAAAACATTCGGATCCAACCTGGATTGATGCAATGGCTGATCAACCACTTTGATCATTCTGACAATTTGTTTTACCATAACAACTTTGAGATCTATCCTCTATTTGAAGAGTTCAGCAATATTATAGGCAAATGGCTAGATGTTGGAGAGATCCTGGCTTTGCCCTAGTTGAATATGGACCCTGTCTCATGAGTCCCTCCTGTTATTGGCCTCTCAACTTATGAACTTCCTTCATATGAGCTTGGAGTCGATGTTGTGCCCCTACGACCCCTTATTGACAGTGTGATGACCATGGATTGTGCTAGCCATTCTAGCCTTCACTTGTTTATTTTTGTGTTCTCAGTCAATATTTGCTACTTAGCGGTGTTGACGGATATGGCAGCCTTATATTGGTGCCTATAGTTGAATAGATGGTTAGGTATTGTACACCATTTCCTCTTATTCTTGCTGAAACACTCACCTGGCTAGGGGAACATGTCCCAGATCCCACTTCAGTGATTGGCTCGATAGGAAGCCAACTTTTACTGCAGGTAGATGCATTTTCTTTTATTATTTTTTTTGCATGCTCTAACTTTTGCTTCAGTTGCCCTTGTGGGTTTTTGACTTAACGGGCTTTTTCTTTTGATGCTTTAATTTTTGCTTAAGTCACCCTTGCGGGTTTTCGACTTAATGAGCTTTTTCTTTTCTGCTTTAAATTTTGGTTAAGCCGCCCTTGTAGGTTTTCGACTTAATTAGTTTTTTCTCTTCTTTTTTTTGTGCATCTGCAGTTGTGGGCTTTTGAGAAGTTATAGGCGATGATTCCACCATCGGACAATTTAATACCCAATTATGGACCACGAGTCCATGTTTGTCGTCAACACCGCTTGACTGGAGTGACCCTAGAAGATTGGACTATCATACTCCAAGATCTAACTGCTGAAGGAATTATATGTGTAACACTCCCTGCCCACTCCCGGAGGACCATCACTTAACAATATTATATAAGACTAATATACGGGTCCTCGTACCCCACCTTAGCTTATATTGGAGGAAGACTCAAACCTCCTTGGTAGACAACAGACCGCGGAGCTGCGATCAGGATGCATCACGAGGGTATAATCACTCAACTAAGACTTTGTCATTTAAGCCTGAGCCAACCAGTACCTTATCAACTGTTAAGCTTGGTCCAGCCGACACTATACATCTTTAAGTCCAGTCCATCCAGCAAACTAGGCCCGATCTAGTCGGCAAAATCAAAACAACCAATTTTCAAAATAAAGTCTGGAATCAACCAACAAACTAGTAAGCCCACTCTAAGAGTGGCACTCTCAAAACCCTACCATCCTAATCAATGGTAGAACTTCATGCATCCTAATCTTCATACAAATGAATTATGAAGACATATTTATGGATTAAGCCTAGGTAGCAGGCCGCCGATCGAACTGATCGGTCGGGACTTAGGGAAATGTTTTGCACGACCTAGAGCTCCTTGAAAATAAGGCTAGAGTCGGGCTCCCTCTGAAATACACACCTTCATTATATCTGCGTACTTTTAATGCGTTATATTCCTGATATTGACATACATTATGAGTATGCCCATGCATCGATAAACTGACATTCATGCAAAATAGTGCTTTTGATATTCAATTTGAACCCAAAACGTTGATCCACGCAATGAAACCGAAAACCTAGTCCTTGAACCCAATGATTCGAGGGTAGTACTTTTATCTATTGTGGCACACATTTAAGGAGTCAATCACAGGGTTTTTACCTTATATTTTCCTTGAAAATGAAAATAAAGTAAAGTGGCGACTCTCACACCACACGCATAGTCAAAGCACTCCAAAGAGCCAACTAGACATCACTTAAGCGCTAAATAGAGCTTTAAAACTGGTAAAATTAATAATCAGATCAACTAATCAGACCAACTAGCTACATGCAGGGCTAAACACTAAACACTAATTAGACCAAAATTCACCTGAAAATGTATGTGGGTGCCCTCACTCCTCTTGGTGTGAGCAATGAGCTCCTAGCTCAATGCTTCTAGTAATCTCTCACTGGTGCTGCTCTTCACTGGTTTGTTGCCCTGGACAATGCCAAGAAGAAGACTTAGGATGAGATCTGTAATGCCTTCAACCAATAGTACGACTACAATATAGAGGTTGACATTACTAGGAGAGACTTGGAGACTACTAAGCAGGGAGCCTGAGAATCCTTCTCTTCCTTTCTCACAAGATGGAGAGGTAAAGATGTCCAGATGCTCAATCATCCTTCTGAATAGGAATAGATTGACATCACAGTTAAGAACCTGATCCCCCCATATAAAAGTCACCTCAAGACTCAGGACCTTCCAAACTTCTGAGCTCTCATTGCCATCGTAACCAAAATTGAGGACCTGATCCAATTAGGCCAGATTAAAGAGGATCAAGCTTCTTCCTACAGATATAAGAAGCAATGTACCAGTTATCGTGCAATTACTTTGCTTCAAAAAGGCGATGAGGTGGCCAATCTAACCCACCAAAGACAACAACCTCCTGCTCCACCAAGACCAGTTGCTTGACCAGGCCGATGCAAGTTCATAGATCTTGGGGTTCCCCTCTCATTTATCTTCCAAAACGCTATAGATGACAAGTTGATACAGCCTTTGGAAGCCAGACCCTTACTGAATCTAGTTCCAAAACACTACAACCTGAATTCCTTCTACTCTTTCCATCAGGGGCCTGGGCACAAGATTGATGACTGCAAAACCCTAAGACATAAGATTTGGGACTTGGTGGAGAATGGCCAAATACTCCTTGTTCGACCCAGACCAAAAATAAACATTAACCCACTTCTCCAACATTAAAACAACATCCATATGATCCACCATGAGCTAGACTTTGATTTAGCCTCCCTAATTCTCTTGATCATGGACTACTCATGTTGTGTCATAAACTTGAATGATGTGCTTGAGGAAATCAATGCCATTACCCAAAGAAGGAGACAATACCGGTCTCCTCCTCCCAAAGCTTTACCTAATTGTGCCACCTTGGCCAAGGACATGCCCAATTCAAGCTCCGGACCCCAGCCTGAGAATTTGGTTTTGGAACAATTAAAGAAAACCAAGGCCAACTTTTCTATGTGGGGGTTGATTCAGTCTTCCTTTGTACACCACCAAGCTTTAGTCAAGGTGATGAATCAGTGTCAGATAACTGCTGATATCACCCCAGAAGCTTTGGTAGCTTCCATCACAAGGAACCCTCTAGCAATAGCTCTCTACTTTTTGGACCATGAGATCCCTGCTGGGGGAGATCACAACCATGCTCTCTATGTTACAGTCCAAGCTAGGGGTAAAACAGTGCTTATGGTTCTAGTTGATAATGACTCGAAACTGAATGTTTGCCCTTTGAAAGTAGCTAGTTGTCTTGGGCTAACTACCGAAGATTTTATGCCTTTCAATTAGATAGTGAGGCATATGACAACACCAGATGGGAAGTATTGGGCGTGGCCGAGCTATAGAGGTCATAATCAGGCCCACAGTAATGACCATCCCCTTCCAGGTAGTGGATGTCCCAGCCTGCTTCGACCTACTTCTAGGAAGGTCATGGATTCATAAGGCTAAGGTAGTAGCCTCCTCTCTGCATCAAAAGCTAAAATTCCCCTATGGAAACGTAGTGGTAACAATCAAAGGAGACTATGCGAGAAAATAAAAAATTCCCTCTTTGGCCCCACTGTTGGAAGTTCAACCTGAGCCAGCAGTCTACCTATTCTTAGGGTTCTCCTTTGATTCAGTTCAGTTTATTGAGGTAGAGTCGGGTAAAGAAATTTTTCATATGGACTTTGATCCGTACAGTAACCCTATGGTGGCTAATATATTGAGAACCACGTGTTACTTTTTAGGAATGGGACTAGGCTGCAACCAGCAGGGTATAGCCTCTTTTACTGAGTATCTGATTGCTGAACCTCCTTTTGGTCTTGGATTCCAGCCAACAGATGAAGATCGAGAGGAGGCAAAAAATGCCAAATAGAAGGCGATAATGAGGGGTGAAACAAGGGACATTCTGATGCACCCATACTTCAAAACCCTTAATGGTTACTTTACCAAGGAGGGGGAATTAGAACCCTATTATTTCTTTCAAGAACCATGGTATTACCCTTTAACCAAAAGACTAATCCCTGGTTTTGAACTTCTCTTTGATGATAGGCTTTTAGTAATAGACCGTGAGCCTCTCTTCAAGATCCAGACTGATTGGGAAGAGAACATGGAGACCTCTCTCTTCGACCTCTGCATGATTACTGATTAAGTGGAACTAGACCCCACAAACCTCATACAGCCCATGCAAGAAACTTTACAGAATCAGTACCTAAAGGAGCGCGTAGAGGAATCAACCTTCCTTCTACCTGAACCTAAACTTGAGTCACAAACTAAACTTGAGTCAGAGTCTAGTTTAGAGTCTTTCGAGTCGTCTAAGTCTTCCTCCTCTTTCTTGTCAGAAATAGGAAACCTCTTTGTGGAACTCAGTGTAAATGCTGATCATGGCACCTTTATCAATAATAAAAAATATCAGTTTTCTTGTTACCCTTTCTCCACCCTGAATGAGATTGCTGGCAAAACAGAAAATGAAGAAGAAAAATTAAAAAGAACAAAAGAATAAATAAACATTGGCATAGAAAATGCACCAAAGCATACATTTATTATGCATGAATGTGATTATAAATAGAAGTTGACAGAGCTCATCAAGCAGTATTCAGATTGCTTTGCATGGACAGCTAGTGACATGAACGGTATAAATCCAGACATTTCCGTTCATAAGATCCCCAACTATGATCACATCAAGCCAATGAAATAGAAACTCCGGAGGCAGAAACCAAAAATCTCTCTCAAAATCAAGGAGGAAACAACCAAGTTGTTGGAGAACCACTTCATTAAGGCCATTGATCATTCGACACGATTGGCCAACATAGTACCAGTTCCCAAGAAAGATAGCAAGAATAGAATTTGCGCCGACTACTGGATCTGAATAAGGCTTGTCATAAGGATGACTTCCCTCTACCACATATCGACCTGCTTGTTGACAGAATGGCAGGGTCTAGTGTGATTTCAATCATAGATCTCCATACGGGGTATAATCAGATACCAGTCAATCAATCAGATAAGCCCAAGACTTCATTCATAACAGATGGGGTACTTTCTGCTACAAGATGATGTCGTTTGGTATAGAAAATGGTGGTGCCACTTATCAAAGAATGGCCACACAATCTTCCACGATCTGATGCATAAGAATGTAGAAGTATATGTTGATGACATGGTTGTCCACACCAAGGACAAACCAAGTCACCTAATTGCCCTCGAGAAGTTCTTCCCTAGACTCCAACAATACAATCTGAAACTCAACCTTGCCAAGTGTCTCTTCGGAGCTCCATCTAGTATCTTCCTAGGCTACATGGTATCCAAGAGAGGGATTGATATTGATCCAGCAAAATCCAAAGTGATCATCAAGATGCAACCTCATAAAATGAAAAAGGAGATTAGGGGGTTTTTAGGCCTCCTCCAGTACATCAGTCAATTTATCTCACAACTAGCAGACACTTGTGGGCCAATCTTCAAGAAACTGAGAAAAGATGCCCCAAAAGCTTGGGACCACTAATGTCAGAAAGCCTTTGAACAGATCAAAGCATACTTACTCAACCCACCGGTTCTCCAACCTCCCAGACTTAGAAAGCCACTCCTCCTCTACTTATCAATAACAGATGAAGCCATCGGGGCTATGCTAGCACAAGAAGCATCAGATTCTCACAAAGAGAATGTCGTTTACTATCTGAGTAAGCGAATGCTAAAAACATAACTAAAGTACAGCAAGATCGAATAGCTCTGCCTAGCCTTAGCATGGGTTTGCATCAAGCTCCAGCGTTATCTCTACTCCTACATTATTCATGTCATTGCTAGCCAGAGTCCCTTGAAATTCCTTATGGATAGGCTAGTTCTGGACAGTAAGATGGCTAAATGGACTACTATCTTTGCAGCATTTGACCTGAAATTTATTGCAAAGAAAGTAGTCAAATGCAGTGTGATAGCATATCACTTAGCCGCATCTCCCATTGTCTGGATATTCAGCCTTGGCACCCTGAAGGCACCTCTAAGCATGACAAGAGGACCCTTTGGGAGCTATCAAAGAGTTACTTCTATAAGGATGGAATCGTATACAAATGAACATGGAACCAAGCACATCTTAGGTGTGTAACTGAAGAAGAAGCTCAGTAGATCATGGAGTGGCTACATGGCAGAGAAGAAGGCCCCCACATGAACGGGATGGCTCTGGCCCATTAGATCACCAATCAGGGTTACTATTGGCTGAACATGCAATTAGACTACGCAAAATTTGTTCAAAAGTGTCATAAATGCTAGATTTATGCTAAGCTTTAGAAATGGCCTCTGATAGCTCTTTGCCCTATCACTACACCATGGCCCTTTGCAACTTGGGGAATTGATGTGATTGGCAGAATCACTCCGAAGTCCTCTAATCAGCATGAGTACATCCTAGTAGCCATCGACTACTTCACTAAGTGGGTAGAAGCCACATCCTATCATATTTTAAACTCCAAAATAGTAGCTCAGTTCATCCAGACAAACATCATATGCAGATACGAAATTCCTTTTGAGATCATAACAGACAATAGGTCTCACTTCTAGAAAGAGGTTTCTGTTTTGGTGACCAAGTACAGAATCCAACACCATCGCTCTCCACCATACAGGCCTTAGACTAATGGAGTAGTGGAAGCAGCGAACAAGTCCATCAAGAACATCCTCTAGAAGATGATTCACAATCATAGAAGTTGGCATACACAATTGCCATTTGCCTTATGGGGATACAGAACCTCCATTAGCGCCAACCAGGGCAACACCTTACTTGTATACGAGATGGAAGTAGTCCTCCTATTGAAGTCCAGATCAGATCAGCCATCGATGGGTTCAGAGCTATCACAATCAATTGAATGCCATTGATGAGAAGAGGATGGAAGCTCTTAATCAGATTTAGAGCTACTAATAGAGAATGGCCAGACACTTCAACAAGAGAATTCAGGATCGAAAACTCGAAGAGGGTTGTCTTGTACTCTAGGAAATCAGAGCTCCTGTACAAGATACCCAGGGTAAATTCAGACCAAACTAGGCAGGCCCCTACTTAATGAAGAAAATCCTCTCCGGAGGTGGTGTCATCTTGTTAGACATAGATGGAAATGAGTTCACCAATACATGCAACTTGGATCAACTCAAAAGATACATTGTGTGAATGCATTCAAGCATTAGCACCAGAAATGACCCCTTATGTCACTGTAAGGCCGAACTACGGTGACTTGATTTCTGAAAATATGTTCCAAAAGTACGGGATACATAGGTAGCCCAATTTGTGGGTGCGGTCATAACAATAATAAAAACACATTTTTGCCCCTCTTCACTTGACTATATCAGATTTTCTGTGCCAGTGTGAAAAAAAAACAAAGAATCAAAACAAATCGAACTAAGCTGAAAGCCTGTAAAAGCAGGCAGCTTAGGCAAAATTAGAAGCTCGCTAAGTTAAAAACCTGAAAGGGCAGCTTTGGCAAAAGTTAGGGTAGCCTGCTAGGTTGAAAACTCAGAAGGGCGGTTTAGGCAAAAGTTAAAGCTTAAAAGTAGCAATCTCATAAAGGATAAGACATTCCTTCTAAAAGGTGTCAAAATGATTCCCTTTTTACATATCTTAAATCAGTACAAGCTATGTAAAGAGACAATCACAAAATCCTTATCCTTCAGGCATCTATCTCTATCATTTATCTTGTGCATCAGTTATGTGCGTATACACTATCTAAAGTGTCAAAACCAAAAATGTCTTAATTGAACCCTCTATACATCATGGGTCAGTATCCTAACTCGAAGCCCTCACAAAAATACAGGCTACGTCAAAAATAAAAAATAAAAGTTCAACCTATCAACATAAGGTCAGCATGCACTGAGGGACTAGGCAAACCATCTGCACCACCTCAGAGGCATCTCACTAGAGTCATTAGAGTCCTCAGGGTCATCTCATCCGATAAAGTCTATAACCATCTTAGTCATTGCCTAGAGTCTAGCATCCATCTCCCGAGTCAAAGTAGCTCCACGTGCCCCCTCCCGGCTACCATGCTCTGTAGCCCACCAAACCTCATAGGTAGTAGTCCTACCCCTAGAAACTCCAGCCTCAAGAACATCATCTCTCGACTAGCTACCCAATATAGCCATAGTAATTCGAGGAGAGATTAGTATATCCTAAAAAAGAGCTCCAGCTGGCGATAACCCCTAAATATGCCCCATCTGCCTTATCAGCCTAGAGTCAGGATAGAATGTGATGCTATCCATGCCCAGCAGATAAACCATCTGGTACCCAACAGACCGAACAAGAAATTGGCTAATCTCATACTAATCACATCTCCACAGAACTTGATCCAGTCTCAGCTCCAACAACCACTATAACAACTCATCCTCTAATCCGAGCCTCACCATGACTTGCCTAGAACGATACTGAAATGGCTCATAAGGGCAGTGTTGGGGTGGGTCGACTACCCTCAAATGACCCTCAACCAAACTTGCAAGATCAGACATTGCACCATCACAATAGAAATGAAACAGGCAATCACATGCAATACCCCTTTTGTCCACACAGATTCAGTTGTAAACAAAATCGAAATGGTTTAATCCCTTCCTAAAATATGCAAGACCAGACATTACCCCTACTATTCAGACTATCAAACAAGCATTCATATGCAACCAGGAAGTAAGCCTTTTCTTGGAAAGTGGCCTAAGCATAATAAAAAGTTAGTTCGAGAATGCTTTCCTTAAGTAGGATTAGGCTAGTTGACCAGATCCCCTCTATTCTGTAAGCTCGATCGAGGCTCTAAATAGTCTCCACCAAAGCCATACTAGCAATCTCGACACTTCTCTCCATCTGAAGGACCAGGTCTACCACCCTCAGATCATGCCAACCTACTGAACTAGTAAGTATCCCGGTGCTCACTAAATAGAAAACTAGAGCTTGAGTCTTGAACATCTAATGCTCCAAGTCATCAAACCTAAGTGGATCTAGATACTACTCTACCAACCCGGATAAATCTACCTAATCTCCTACCACTAACTCCCTAGCCTCTATCACAAATAGATTGAGCATCCTCATGAAGCTCCAAAAAATCCCTATCTTGGTCAGTGCAGCAACTATAGCCCTCTTAGAACTACTGCCCAAAATAGTCGTAAACTCCTCGTGTGTCGAACACATCTCCTCACAGTGTGTACCGAACCGAAAGACATGAGTTTATGGATCCCACAGGTGCAAACAGGCATCCAAAAAAGCTTGGTCCACCAACAAGCCTCTCAACGTCACTAAAGAAGTCATACCATATCGGTTTAAATTAATCTTCTCCACTTTTGTCAGCCTCTTGGTCCACCTTTGCTTGTCATAACTGACAAATGGCTCTATTTTGGGGCAAAGTGTGAAATTTAAGAAAATAGGGCCCTGGGTCGCAAAATAATAAGTGTTTTAGAGAAATAAATGAGGTATTTATAGGCCTCAACCTCCACCAGCCAGAAAGGCATCAGCACTGGTCAGGCCATAATTGGCACCGGTGTGCCTTAAAATGGCACCATTTTGGCTTGAGTGAAGTACCAAAATGACACCGATCTAAAGCTCCGATGCCAACTTCAAGCATCACGGCGCCGACAAGGCCATTGAAAAAAAAGAAAGAAAAAAGGAAGGAGAGAAAAAGAGAAAAAAAGTCAGACCGAAAAACAAACATTGGCATATCGAGCCAAGTTTTTCTCACAGACCCTCTCTCAAATATTGAGCCAAAACATTAGAAATGGCATGTCATGCATCATGCATAGTTATTATATTTAACTAACCATGATTTTCATATCAAAACATGAGATGACAGGGCAATCAGTGCCAAATTCATTACAAAAACTAGAGAAATCAATGCCAGTAGACTTAGCAAACAGGGTGACCGGCACCAATTCATAATTAAACAGGGCGATCAACGCAAAGTCCATCCCAAAACCAGGGAAATTAGTGCCAAGTTCATTCAGAAAACAGGGCAACTAGTGCCAACAGACTTTGTCAAACAGAGTGATGAGTGCTAATTTCAATAAATTCAGGGCAATCATTGCTATCAATTCAAACAAATAGGGCAACCAGTGCCACTAGCATAGAAAAATAGGGCAGTCAGTGCCATCAATCCAAAATTAGGGTAAACATTGCTATCAATTCAAACAAACAGGGCAACTAGTACCACTAGTCCAGAAAAATAGGGTAGTTAGTGCTATCAATCTAGAATCAGGGCAGCCAGTGCCAACTGACACAGAAAAATAGGGCACCCAACGCCAATCTAGAAAAACATGGTAGTTAGTGCCACCAATCCAGAATCAGGGCAGCCAGTGCCAATCGACTTAGAAAAATACGGTAGCCAGTGCCAATCGACTCAAAAAAATAAGACAAACAGCACCAATCCAGAAAAATAGGGCGGTCAGCGCCAAGCCCACTCAAAAAATAGGGTGACCACTGCCAATCTAGAAAAATAGGCAGTCAGTGCCAAGTTCAATACAGTTACAATTCAATACACTTCAAAGAAATAAGGCGACTAGCACCAATTCAAACAAATAGGGAAACCAATGCCATCGCTTTAGTAAATAGCGCGATCAGCGCTAAATTTAGTCCAAAATTAGGGCAATCAGTGCCAAGTTCATCCAATAAATAGGGCGGTCAGTGCCAAACTTATTTTAGAAAAATAGGGTGATCAGCATCGAGGGAAAGTACAAAATAGACAGATTAGTGCAATGTATGGGCGACCAAGTATGACACTCAGGCAATCAGTGCAAGTCATACAAAATTAAGCATCTAGTGCAAGCAAATAAAGAGAGCAAGGTAGACATGGTAAAATAAAAATAGAAGTCAAACATTCTATTAACAAAAGCTTTAGTCAAGACTTTTCAAAAGGAGGTGTTGTTACTAGAGTGACATTAGCCCAAAAAGGGTTACAAAAATAAGTCCCTAAGCTACCCTATATGATATGAGCATAGAGTGTGGGCCTGGAGTTAAGGACCCTTTCGCCTTCCCAACGGGACCAATAACTAGATCCAAGGCAAAAAGGCTGAAAGAGGCATTACAAGGCTACATACAACATTTTGTAGATAAAGAGCTAA
>CANUEX010073980.1:0-65359 GCA_948099535.1 Jatropha multifida | reverse complement strand
AGAATACGTCTCAAATTATGAATCTGACCTTCATTTGCTTCATTGAAGATAATGGAATCATCTGCGAACTGAAGATGAGAAACCACTACTTCCTCCTCCCCCACCTTAACTCCAGATATACAATTTTTCACAATTGAATTTCAAATTAATAAATTCAGTCATTTCGCTACAATAAGAAAAAGGAATGGTGACAATGGGTCCCCCTACTTAACACCCTTAAACATCTGAAATTCCTTAGTTGGACAACCATTAACTAACACTGATAGTCTTGAACTTATGAGGCACTCCTTTATCCAATTTCGCCATCTCACCCCAAACCCCATTTTCTCCATCATACATAGCAAAAAATTCCAGTTTACTGAGTCATAAGCCTTCTCAAAATCAGCTTTGAAAATTATACTTCTCATCTTCTTGATTTTCACTTCATGAATGATCTCATTACAAACTAGAATCCCATTTGTGATTTGCCTGCCACCTATAAAGGCTGATTGATTTTCCCCAATAATTAAAGGCATAGCATTTCTCAACCTCAAATCCAAAACTTTTGCAATTACTTTGTACACACTGCCAATCAGAGAAATTAGTCTGTATTCATTAAGACCTTGAGGAGATTGTTTCTTGGATATCAAAGTAATGAAGCTTAAATTCATACCTTTTGGCATTTGGCCCAGCAAATAAAATTCATTAAAAAAAACTAACTATATCATCTTTTATAATATCCCAGTAGTGCTTATAAAACTGCATGGTAAACCCGTTCGATCCAAGAGCCTTTGATGATGCACAACTCCATATTACAGCTTTTATTTCTTCTTCTGAGAAAGGTCTTTCTAGGATGGTATACTCTTCGAAAGAGAATTTTTGAGGTACTTCGCAATCCAAATAAGGCCAAGGTTTTAAGTCATCACAGTAGAGGTTAGGAAAGTGTTGATATACTGCATCTCTAACTTCACCCACTTCAGAGATCCATCTTCCATTCACATGCAAACCACCAATATGATTTTTCACATGCCTTCTATTTATAATGGTGTGATAAAACTTTGTATTAGCATCACCCTCCCTTAGCCATTAGACTCTAGATTTCTGTCGCAAGAGGCTCTCATTTGCTCTCTGCAGCTCAGCAATTTTGAAAAATAAAGATTTTCAGGACACCATCTCCTTAGATGACAAGCTCTCCTCTTCTGCCTTTGAGTCTAAAACGGCTAATTCATTTGAGTACTTTGATATTTTCTCTTGAATCAACCCAACTTTAGCCTTATTCCATATTTTTAATTCACCTTTAAGAAGACACAGTTTGCTGGACAATACAAAACCAAAGATCCCTTGAGTAATATTCCTTCCCCAACTATCTTTGACCAACTTTAAAAAACCATTTTGATTACACCAAAAGCTGAAAAAACGAAATGGCCTTGGACTCCAATTTTTTGCTTCTGCCCCAAAAAGAATGGGAGTCAGAACATGTTCTTTTTAAACCCTCAATGCGGAAACCATTCCATTTAACCAGCCAACCATTACGGACTAAGAAACGATCAATTCTACTCATCTTACTCCCTACTGCATTTACCCAAGTATGTCTTCTCCCAATCATTGGAAGATCATTCAAATCACAATTTGCTATGAATATGTTGAAATCTAAAGAACCAGCATCATCTTGGTTGCATCCTTTTCTTTCATGTTGTCCTCTAACTGCATTAAAGTCACCACCCAAGCAACACAATCCATCACAACTCATAATTAGATTTTTAAGCTCATCCCATACCATTTTTCTTGAAGTCGAATCATTTGGCTCATATTTATCAAAAAGCACATATCTGATTCCCCAGTGAATTTTCCAGAAATTAAGATGAAAGAAGAACTAATAACAACATCAGTTTTAGAAAAAGAAGAGGTGTCCCACACAATTAACAAACCTCCAGACGCCCCTCTGAATCCCGACATACCCAATCGAAATTTGAATCTACCCACAGTTTCTCAATAAATTTTCTTTGCAACCCTTCTTTTTTCGTTTCTTGTAAGAATAGAACATTAGCACTGTGAGTTTTAACCAAATTCCTTACCTCTCTACACTTCCCTTTCCTCCCCAAGCCTCTAACATTAAAAGATATAATTCAAGGAACTATCATTAAAAAGTCTTTTAGAATCTCCCCCAACTTTAAGCTTCACAAAGATCATAATCATATTACTCCTCGCCCCCCTAATTCTACAATACCTTGAATCATATCTGACATTGACCCGTCATACTTCAAACCAATAGCTTCTCCCACTTGCCATGTCTTCCTTGCTTCTTCAAGTAATGAAGAAATTTCCCCATCATTTGTTAAAAGTTGTCTTTCCCGTAGATTTTCAATACCTTCTGGCTCTGGATTTGAGGGTATGTTGTCAACTGGTGCACTAGTCCTAGCGACAGATCTAGCTGCTGCTAGAGTTCTTCGGAGATTGGATCTTTTAGTGACTAAAGGGTACTGAGAACTTTCCCTTAAAATAGAGTCATCTTCTACTCTCGCCACACCCCTCTCCTCTTCGTGGTAATCTGTTTCACCCAGCAAAATAGGTCCATTAACACATTCTTCACATTCTCTATCAATAAACTCATTTTCCTGATTTAAGTTTGTCATAGGAGGCCCAAGTTGAGAATCCACTTCTCCTACAACATTCTCTGGCCCATTTTCACCCCTAAGCCCATCCCACTCATAACTTCAAAAAATAAGTCTGTACCCTTGTTCACCTCATTTGTTAGAATGTTTTTCTGTAAAGTTGCCACGTGTTCAACATTCAAGCTTTCCTCCAATCTTCTGGCGGGATTCAAAATTTCTGTCTCATGCATCGTTTGACCTTCCTCTTCATCCATCGGTTTCTTTGCTTCTAATTTTTCCGATTGTGAATCCGGCACCACTGACCCAATTTCATCTGACGATATGTAGCCTTCAGATTCATCCACCCACCACTTTTTCATTCCCATGTCCAAAGACTGATATCCATGCCATGATGATGGAGTTATTTCTTCTGAGATTTTTATCAGAACAGGGACACCATCAATTCTAACCTCAATATTGGTTCTAATAATTTCTGGATATTTAGTATGAACTAGCACCTTTCCCAAATCCAATCTTGATCTGGAAACTGTATCTTCATCGACCTTTATAACAAAGCATATCATAGAACCAAGGAGCTTAAAGAAATCCTCATTCCATGTTGTTAATGGTACTCCTTCACATCTAAGCCACACCCTTCTATCATTACCTAATCTTAAATCAGAGCTCCAAACGCAACAAAATGAAAACCACTTTAATTGTAACTTTTTATTCCCCATGAAAGATTGCAGGTCCTCTATTGATGAGAATTGAACTAGCACCTTTGACCCACTCATCGGAATAACAACACCTCTAAACTTCAACATTTCCTCCTTACACCCTGAATTTCACAGGGGTCATCTAGCCAAGCAACTACGCATGATTGGAGCCACTTCTTATTCTCTTCCGTAGTAGTATATTGACATCTACCCCAAACTGGAATTTTTTCATTAACTGGCCTTCCTTGGAGCACAGCACTTACATTCATTCCCCTATTAATTCTGATTTTTCTGAGATATTGGACTCCACAAGCTCTGCATATTTTCTGCCATCCCTAAGACTGTTTCTAAAAAATGCTTTTTTAATCGGACCAGTTACTTGGATGGGTTTCTCTTTGGAATATTTCTGAAACCTAGCCACAGAGCACCAAAGTTTGAAATGCCCAATCCATAAACCATTCAGACTTCTAATTAAACCTGCCCAATCGGATCATCTGGCCCTTTGAAACGTACAAAACCAAATCTCTGGCTATACTTGTTTCTTTTGTATGAAATGAAGATATCTGTAACATGCCCATATCTTTTGAACATAGATTCTAGACTTTTCACATTCCAATCATCAGGGAATCGGCAAAAATAAATTGAAATCTCCTTTAACCCACCTGTGCTTTCATGACTTTTGATTTGATTCCTGAAACCTTGCGCAGAACCCATCTCCTTCTCCGTTTATATAATTGATCATATCAAAGTATAAAGTAAATGGATTTGTTAAATATTTTAAGCATAGTTTCTAAAAAAATTTGAAGGATATATGTACTTATTGAAAAATTGTCCCTCTATATCATGTGGTATTAAAAAAAGATTACAAATCTACAATTAGATATAAATAGAAAAATATCGATTGAGAGAAACTTTCCTTATTTCTTTTTCTTTTGTATACTTTAAACTTATTACTTTTTTTAAAAAAAAATTTCTTTATTTTAATATATATGCGAGTGAGATATATTAAAATAAAATTAATAAAAATGAACTATATCTCCGGTGAATTTTACTTGCAAAATCAACTGACTGAATTTAGAGTCGTCACTTTTAAAAGAATTTTACTCGAATATCATCCTTAGCTAAGCGATAATGTCATTCGTTCTATTTTTTTATATTTAAAGATTATTCAAAACCTTAAAAAAATTTTATGAATAAAGAAATTCATTTTGCATGTTCCGCCATCCATTAATTATTTTATATTTTTTAAGATAATAATCACATTTTAGTCAAATATAATTTATAAAAATGACAAAATCTACAAATAAACTTTTATATATTATGTAGACTTGATACATTGCATACATACGTCCTTATGTCATAAATGAAGTTGATATGATATTGAACAAGTTGACCAATAGAGACAACAAGAAAAATGAAAACACGTAATCTCGTTTTCAACGAAAAAATATATAATAGATTACAATGGATTTGCATTTTAACAAGTTTCCTTCAACATACACAGAGCCTTCCTTCTTATTTTACTCTTTGGATTTTCTTGATCTCAATACTTATTATTTAACCATACTTAATTAATCTCCTTCTTTAAGTTAACCTTCTATTTTCTTTCTTTTAATCTTCTCATAATCTCTCTCTCTCTTTCTTCACTGCAAAAAGGGAAGATGGACAAATTTTTCACAAGCCATAATCGAACATGGTTCGCCATTTTTGTTGCTTTATCTCTTTTCTTTGTATTTCTTTATACCTTTCGTTATTATTCTACTATAAACCCTAATTACAACCCAAATTCCAAAAGAACCAAACCTGAAAATTCTTGTTTAGGCCGTTATATATACATTCATAATCTTCCTCCAAGATTCAATGATCTTATTCTCCAAAACTGTACTTTTCTTTATAGAAAATGGTATAACATGTGCCCATACTTAGCAAACTCTGGTTTTGGAGTTCATGTTACTGATAAGAATCTTGGATTACAAGATAGGTGGTACGCAACAAACCAATTTCTTCTAGAAGTAATATTTCGCACTAGAATGGAGAAATATGATTGTTTAACCAATGAGTCTTCTTCAGCATCTGCAATTTTTGTACCTTATTATGCCGGTCTTGACGTGGGTCGCTACTTGTGGGATTATAACGTCTCTTTTAAAGATGCATTAGGTGTTGATCTTGCAAAATGGCTATCAGAACAACCTGAATGGGAAAGAATGATGGGTAGAGATCATTTTTTTGTCGCAGGAAGGATAGCTTTCGATTTTCGAAGAAACATTAACGATGAAAATGGTTGGGGAAGTAAGTTTATGTCTTTACCTGAATCAATGAACATGACAATGTTAACAATTGAGACTATGTCATGGACAAACGAATTTGCAATACCATATCCCACTCATTTTCACCCATCAAGTGATTATGAGTTAGTTGAATGGCAAAGAAGAATACGAGGACGAAGAAGGCAATATTTGTTCTCATTTGCAGGCGTTCCAAGGCCTTTCCGACAAGATTCGATTCGAAATGAGATTATTCAGCAATGTGTAGCTTCAAAAAGTTTATGCAAGTGGTTGGATTGTAATTCTGAACCCAACAAGTGTGATAATCCAATTGAAGTGATGAAGGTGTTTGAAGATTCAGTTTTTTGCCTTCAGCCACCCGGAGATTCTTATACTAGAAGATCAGCTTTTGATTCTATTGTGGCAGGGTGTATTCCAGTTTTCTTCCATCCAATCTCTGCGTATGTGCAATATTTGTGGTATTTTCCAAAGGAATATCGTAAATATTCTGTGTTTATACCAGAAAATTTGGTGAAACATGGGAATATTAGTATTAATGAGACTTTGCTTCAATTTTCTCAACATAGAATAATGGAAATGAGACAAGAGGTTGTGAAGCTGATTCCAAAGATTATATATATAGATCGAAGAAAAGAGTATGAAGGTGAGATCCATGAAGATGCATTTGACATAGCAGTGGAAAGAGTTCTGGAGAGAATTAATAAAATGAGAAAAGAGATTAAGAAAGGAAAGGATCCCAGCATTGGTTTTGCTCAAGGAAATAGTTGGAAGGTTAAAGTATCAGGGACAGAGCAAGAACACGTTTGGGATGAATTCTTGTGGTGACTTGTCAAGGATTAGGAGTTTTTAAAAGTTAATTCCTGTGTTATCCATTTTTTATCCCTGTAAATACATGAAAATATATTTTCATTTTAATAAAAAATTATTTTTGATCGATGTGATCTATGTGTAAATTCATATATTGAGTCTAGTAAAGTCAACCTAAAAAAAGTTTACATATTCCTCGTATAAGGGTCAAACCGCCAACTAATTTTCATCCACCTAAGAAAAAGTGTTACGATTTGGTACCTGTTAATATAGATATCTTTGTTTATTTGGTTTACGTACGGGCCTATGTATTGGAAGTGGGCGCATAGTACAGTATAAAAAAATATTTATTCACCGAATTAATTGAATTGTTCGAGTTAAATATTCACCTCGAAGGTTGAATCTACCTTTAATATTGGGTTCTCAAGTTTTATTTTTCGTGAACTTATCAAGTTTAATTGTTGTCTTGCATAAATATATATATATTTTTTTTTTCATTCTATAATTATATCTTATATTCTATTTTGATAAAAAATTATTTATAATTTCTAATAATTTATGAGTTACTAGTTTTTTTTTAATTTTATAATTATTTCAAAATTTAAATTAAAAATCAAACAGTAATAATATTTAACTTACTGTATAAATAAGTACTCCAATTTTCTTTTTAAAAAATAAGTCTATGTATCAAATAATGTATTTTTATTTATTAGTTATTAGCAATTAAATAAATAATTTAAAAATATATTAAGATTATTTTCCTTACTGTTAACACAAGTTTTCCACCTACATAAATATATTAAATTAATCCAAACTTAAAGTTAAAAGTCAACCCTATAGTAATATATTATTTTTTATTTGTAATTTAAGTTCTAATTTGTAATAGAATGTCAAAGTTTAGGGTAAAATTGAAATAAGACTGAAAATGTAACATAAAAAAAGTTTAAGGTGAAATAATATATAGGTCATTTTAAAATATAAAAAATAAGTTTTCATAATAAAAAATAAAAAAAATTTTAATATGTTTTTATCAAATAAATTTTGGGCTAGTATATCAAAATACCATGAACTGTATATCTATGCAATTCACTCTATTTTGATCTTTTTGTTAATTTTATTCCTAATTTGGACCTTTATAACAATAGCACCCTCAATTAGCATTAATGATTTAATTGCAAATAAAAAGCACTTCTATCTTTTTTTTAATTCATTTTTTATTGCAATTAATTTTTTTATGTTCAAACTTATGCCCAAAACTTTGATATAAAGTATTTATGTCTTCCAAATAACATAATTATTCGTATATTATGAAATAGCGTAACGGACTTGTTTAAAGATATATAGCGGGGATAGCTCAATTAGGAGAGCGGAAGACTAAAGATCTCAAGGCCGCGTGTTCGATCCTCCCACACAGCAATAAAAATTTGTTGATGTCTTTCTCCTTTATGAACTTATATGTCATTACAATTTGATATATATATAAATTTATACCTAAAACTTGGATAAAGAGTATTTCTATCCTCCAATTAACATAATTATTTGAAGATCTGAAGGTCACGTGTTTTATCCACATTCATTGTAAAAAAAAAAGATTATTATTTTGAAAATTTCATGTTACTATGTTGAACCTCCATATACTTATGTGCATTACAATTTGAAATATTTAATTTTTCATGTCCACACTTTTATCTAAAATTTTGATAAAAAGTACTTTTATATTTCAACTCATGTAATTATTCACATGTTATGAAATGCATTCGAAAATACATAAGGGGAATAGTCAGTTAGAAGAGCATTAGATTAAATATTTGAATGCCGTGTGTTCAATCCTTACTTATTGCAGAAAAAATTATTATTATAATCCACACTTATCACAAAAAAAGTTTTCAAAAAATTTCATATTACTGTCTTCCACCTCCATTAATTCATGTGTAATGTAAAGTATTTGTATCTTCTAAATAACGTAATTTTTTGCATGTTATGAAATAGTGAAATAGGCTTATTCAGAGATAATTAGCGGGAATAACTTAGTTGGGAAAGCGTCAAACTGAAGATCTGAAGGCCGCGTATTTGATCCACGCTCACTGCAACAAAAAAGTTGTTATTATATTTGTCCTCCATGAACTTAGCTTTTCGAAAAATTTCATGTTACCGTCTTCTACCTCCACAAATTCATTTGTGAAACTTATGTCCAAAACTTTGATAAAAAGTATTTATGTCTTCTAAATAATGTAATTATTCGTATGTTATGTAATGGATTTGTTCAAAGATATAACGGGGATAGCTCAGTTGGGAGAGCGTAATAAAAATTTATTGTTGTCTTCCTCCTTTATGAACTTATATGTCATTGCAATTTAAAATATTTAATTTCACGCCTTTCACCATGGCAATAAATTTTTAACGGAAAAATATAATGATTTTAGAGAATATGATGCATTTTATTTTTTCGTCTCTTATTGTTTTTCAATTTTTCTAACGCTAAAACCTTTTGATTTGTTCAATTAGGTTTTAAAATTAATTTTGATTGGATATATAAAAGTTATTGTGATTCCATTAAAGTCAATCAAAATTTATAAAAATCCTACCAACTCTATAAAACTCTAAGCAGAATTCTAATAAAATTCACCAAAATCTTAAAAAATTCTTTAATTTCATCAAACTCAATAATTTTTTTAAAATCTAATACAATTCTGATTCAATACACTCCTAATTCTAATAAATGTAGCAAATTTATTCACGTTCAAATGTCTAAATTTGGCAGTGGGCCTCTATACTAAATTTTACTTGCACCTAGTCGGTTCACTATAATGCTTCTAGCGAGTATTTACTCTATTCGGGAGGAGAGTCCGGAATCACTCATCCCAACACCATTGGTTTTTTTTCTGTACTCGAAAATTCATTTATATAGTTTAAAATAAGTGAATTTCATAGTATTTTTATTGAATTTATTTCAAATTTTTAAAATTTTTGGTTTTAAAATATTCATTTCGTTTTCCTTTAAAAAAAAATTGATTTCTCAGCTATAAACACTGAATTATATTAAAACAAATGAAATTTTTGAATAAATTTCATCAAATTAATAAAACATGTCGTCGCTCTTCGAATCCATTCTACCCTCCCATTTTTCTAGCTTTTCAGGCGTTGTTTTATTTCTCAAAATATTATTTTATATTTTTATTAAGCATATAAATTCGATGAGGAATACTGAACTTATTACATTTGTATTTTTTTTCCAATAAATTAATTAATTTATTAAAAATGTCCTACAAAACACTCCATATCAAATTCGTATTAGACATAAAAATATGTAAATTTAAATTAAATTGCATTTATTAAGTTAGTGCATTTCTAATAATGAATTAAACTTTATTCGTTTTAAAGTATATGTACAATTAAAATTAAATATCATAAAAGTTATTTCTTATGAATTTACACTTTGAACAATCTTGGAATGGCTGATACACTGACCATGACCAGTTGTGCAATTGCGACTGCTACCAGAACCGCAACCCATCGTGATTTTACATATTTATTTTGAATAATATTTATCCACAGCCTCACTTATGGACTCAACAAAGGAAATTAAGAATTCTTTAAAGAGTTTCAACTTTATTCTTTAAAGAATACTCTCAATTTCAATAAAAATCTCAAAAGTGGAACCATAGACCCAGTCTAGATAAATTTTTTCCATTTATTTTCTTCAATCTTCATGCTACGTGGAACTTCAAAGACGACCATGAAATACAAAGAGAGCGAGGAAAAAACTAAGGGCTGAAGGGCATGCCTTTTATGTTGCTTTCCATGAAGACAGTGGTGGAGTGTCAGATACCTTGTATGTAGCCACATCGCTGTCATATCTTCCACCTTTGACAGCATCAGCAGATGCAATGGATTCAAGTTCAGCCATGTCTTCTGGCGTGAGTTTCACAGACAAAGCTCCAACATTCTGGTTGAAGTTCTCTATCTTGGTAGTTCCAGGGATCGGACATACATCTTCTCCTTGGTGATGGACCCAGGCCAGTGCTAGTTGTGATGGGGTGCATTGTTTCCTAGCTGCAATTTCACTAACACGCTCAAAAATTGTTTTATTATGCTCCAGATTTTCAGCTTGGAATCTAGGCAAATACTGTAAAAATAGAAACAGTATTAATTTTAATGTCAACAGCGAAACCAACTCGCAAATAAAAGAAATTATCATGTTAACAAAATGCTCAAATAAAATTATGAAACAAAAAGAATGCCTCTTCCTACATGTTGAGCATTAAAATAGCGACAAGATCAATTTTGTCATATAAAGCAAAGTAGACGATGATGAAGACATTCCCAAAGAGGCCAGACTTTATGTAGGTTTCCTTAGTTCAAGTGTGGTTGTTGCTATCTTAATGAATTTATCCCAAAAGGAAAACCGTAGCATTTTACAAGTAGTCCAAAACAAGTGTTCTAAACAGCTTTATTGAGGGAAAAATCGACAATGATATTTCAAGTAATAGCAATTTAAATTGTGAACTTGTTGCAAAGGAAGAAGTTTCAAGCAAACACACTAGACATTCAAACTTATTTGTTGGGACTAATTAATGGATCGTGTTTTCTATGTAAAATAGGCCTTCTTTGGAGAACCTTTACAGCACCTTCACCACCATGAGGAATTATTTAGAAAATCTAAAAATGATTTGAGCTGAAAATGTGGATAACTTTCAGAAGGTCTGACAACATAAATCTAAAAAATGAAAGCCCACAAGTGTTCATGTATTTTTCAAAAACAATCAACATTTGGATTAGTGAAGTTCTGCAATCAAATTGTGATTAGATAACAAACCAAAAAGGGATGAATATGGAGGAACTGCAAACTATAAGATGAGAAATGCTAATAATCTAATAAATCATGAACTTTGGACTCCTTTCGAGTTCTATGCTATCCATTCAATTTTATCAAATTAACACATAATGATGAGAATTAGACTCACAAACTTGCCTTTTAATTTGATAAAATTAGAACATCATAATAACAATTGAAAAAATGAATAAAAATCTCAAAGTTAATTCATAAGATTATCAACTTTCAAAAGCATGCATTCTGATCCATATGCAACCACTGTATAACATGTAGAAGGAAATGTATAAGAGATAATTTCAGTCGTCATATTCCTGAATTTTCCCAACAATCAGATGTTGATGCAAGGACACATCCATATACCCAATACACAAGTAACATACTCAAAAATTCACAATGAATAATAAGTCAGTAAATATTTCCCAACCTTTCTAAAGTCACCCTCGTTAAATGTTTCAACCAACTTAGGCCCTGACGAAAAGAACCCTCGTCCCAGAGGACTGTATGCAACGATACCAATACCAAGTTCTCTGAGAATTAGAAGGAAAAGTAAAAAATTAAGATACTATGTGCTTAATAATCATCCTATATTTTCATTCATTTGAATGAAAAAACAAATTCATATTTCTCGTTGACATGTCACCTGCAAGTTGGAACAATATCTTCCTCCACATCTCTTGACCATAAGGACCACTCCAACTGCACAGCTGTTATTGGGTGGACAGCATGAGCTCGTCTGATTGTTGAAGCAGAAGCCTCAGATAGACCTATATACTTTATTTTACCCTCCTCGACTAGTTTCTTGAGTTCCCCCACCTTGCAAAGGTAAAAAGAAAAAAGCAAAAACAATTAAGAGTGCTTAATAACTAGACATTTTGACAATGCAATTCAATGCATAAGCAACTATACAGAATAAACAGTTTTCCGATTGCAACATTAATAAGAACTAGAATATCTTATTATTGTAACTTGGTTCCTACCCTGGAATCCAAATCAGACAATCAAATATGGAATTGTTTGGTTCCATCAGGAATTGGAATTGAACTCCTTGTTATGTAGCTTAGTTTTCTTCATCCATAATTTCAAATCAATTTTTTTAAAAAATAATTTTAATATTAAATGTAAAATCATATATAGTGTTTTATAGAAAAAAAGGTCATTACTTTATTTAAAATTTTTAATTTTTATCAAAAAATTACAACATTTTTACTATAAAAATAAATAAGTACTATACTTTTGCTAAAGAATTGACCATATTTTGAAAATCAGTTAGGATATAACTGTAATCTGAAAAAAGCGAAAAACAAAAACAGCGGAGGAAGAGAAAGAGAGTCAAACCATAACTTCAATAGGAATGGAGGTATCAATGCGATGCTGGTAATAAAGATCAATACAATCAACATCGAGTCGCTTCAAGCTATCCTCACAAGCGGCCCTCACATAAGCCGGATGACCTCGAATCTCCCTCTTTCCGTCCTTAAAGGTTATGCCAAATTTGGTGGCCAGTTCCACTCTCCCTCTGATCCCTCCTTTCAGTGCCTGAGTCAATTCAAACTCAAGATTCATTCATTACTAATTTCCATAACATTTTTTATTTCAAAACATTACAAAAATATTAAAATCAAAAGTTAAATAAAATTACAACAAAATATTAAGATTGAACGAAGACAATGAAACCTTGCCGAGAAGAATTTCGTTGGTGTGCGGTCCATAAACATCGGAGGTATCGAGGAAAGTGACGCCTGTGTTAATGGCGTGGTGGATGAGAGCGATCATGTCCGGTTCAGGCTTTGGAGGGCCGTAGAAGGCGGACATGCTCATACAACCAAGTCCTTGAGCTGATACCTCTAGCCCTTGTGATCCTAGCTTTATCCTCTTCACTGTTGTCCCTGCCATTTTCAGTTCTAAGTTTTGAACCAAACGCTCTCTGTTACAAGGAGAAGCAGCAAACGTGTTGTGTAAAAATGAATCGCTGCATACATAAGGACCTCCGTTATTTATTTATTTTATTTTCCGGAAATAACGATGCTAACTTATGTGCTGACGGTATAAAAATAGACAAAGGAGGTATTCGGCAGCAGCAGTATTATCTAAATTAAGGTATGTCGTTTTACTCTTTTTATTAAATTTATTTTTTACAATTTTATTTTTATTCTTAGTTCATATAAAATCTTTTTACCATTAAATTATGTATTTTATTATTTTTATATTTAACTTATTTATATTTGATACTAAAAGAGAAAAAAATATTATTTATATAATTGTATTTACACTCAAATAAATATTAAAGATTAAAAATATTAAAACTACAGATCGTAAACTTAGTTGGCAACGCAGGCTGGACATGTAAGAAGAGTTATCGGGTTCGATCTTCATTAAATACACCCGCAAAGGATAAAAAAGTCTTGACTGTAACTAAGTCCTGAGCCGATTTAGATGGTCCTAGTAATATAGTCCGGATATCGGTGGTCTATACAAAAAAATTAAAAATATTGATCCCTAAATATTACTAAAAATTTTCCATTTTATAAAATATTGATCCCTAAATATTATTATTTTTAAATATTTTATAATAAATGATAAACATAAAATTAAAAAAAAAACTTAATTTCTCATTTCAATTATACAAAAAATTTTTAAAAATATTTCAATTTTATTGGTAATAAAAAAATCTTGGTCGATTAGTTTAGTGTATAGAATAGTTTCATATACTAAAAACTAAGTTGTGCGAAAACAAGACATGAGACATGGAACATACGAGATACGATAATTTAAAAAAAAAAAATAGGACATTCATTAGCTTAAAACACACTATACTAAATAAGAAATACATTAATATTTTAAATAAATAAATAATCATTTATAATAAAGATAAAATAAAAAAATACTAAATTTTTTTATTTCAATGACACAAAAGCAAATTAAAAAAAAAACACTTCATTTTCTATTGATAATAAAAAAAAAACTTAACTGATTAGTTTGGTATATGAAGTAATCTCATATAATAAGAGTTAGGTTGCACAAATACAGGATATGAATACAAAAAAGTACAAAATATAATAATTTCTATGATAATTTTTAAAAAAGATAAGACATCCACACTGAAATACCCAAAAATTTTAATTTCAAAAATTTTTCATTTAAATTTTAATTATAAAATTCCAACCAATAAAATTATGCCACGTGATATTTATATGGCCCGAAAATCAATTTAATTTGTGTAAAAGTCGTTCGAAAAACTGTTAAATTCGAATCGAATTATTAATTTAGATCGAGTTGATTCAAACTAGACCTGAACAGAATATTTTCGATGTATATAACTGTGCACTTTCACTATTTATGTTAAGGTCGTCAAAAGGACGGTTTGTCGATTTCAATTATCGCTAAAATTATTCTTTCCTATTTTTCTTTCTTCTACCTGCCCTTTTTGACTCATGCTATATTATTATTATTATTATTATTATTATTACTCCCTCCTCTCCTTCTCCAACAATACAGCCCTCTCCTCCTCTCTTCTCAAACCAAGCTCTCTCTCTCTCTCTCTGCTCCCCACTGCGCACGCCGGCCAGCAGCACCGCCACAGCCAGCAGTGATGCCGGCCAGTATCTCCAGCAACGCTAGCCTCCCCTGCCGCGATCTGCTCCTCACCGTGGCGCCACACCAGCCCGCTCCAGCAACCCAGCAACGTCGGGACGCCACCGCAGCAGCAGTCTTCGCCGCGCGACCTCGCTCTAGACACTGCAGGACTCCGTGCCGCCGTTTCTCCTCCTCCTGCGTGTTGCGCCGGCCACCAGCTCCTCCGTGCGGCCTGTCTCAGCAAGAACAACAGGCTGAGTTCGTAATCCGGCCTCCACGCAACACTTCAGCCCCGAGCCAAGCTCGATCTCATCTCCTCAACCCGATCCGGTCCCGATCTACACGTTTCCGGCCACGTCAGTCGCGATCCGAGACCGGATAGACACCGAATAATTATTTTTGGGACTATAAATTATATTTAAGGGTATAAAACAATTCCCATAAATTTATTTAATTTATTTAAATAATTCTATGGTTGATTTATTATTTTGTGTGAATGGTTGAATTATTGGGTTAGTATTTTCTGTTGTGGTGGATTAATGAATGGATTATGGACTATGATTTATTTTAGCTTGGATGATGTTGATGCAGTGATGGATTTGAGTAGAGGACTTTGATTAATTAAAAATTATTATGGGATTTAAATTAATTAAGAGAATCAATTAAAAAAATTAATAAAGGAAATTAAATTAAATATTTTATTGATAAATATTAATTTGGTGGAGGGTTTTGGATTGATACTGTGATTAAAATCAATTGATTATAAGAGCCGTATAATTAAAATTAGAGAATCTTGTTAATTAGATCAGATTATGTTAACGGCGGATTATTAGGTCAATAAATATTATTGATGAATTATTGTTAAAGTTTTAGTAGGTTAAAATTATCTTTGGATAATTAATAAGATTTGAACAAATTATTATAAGGAATGAATGTTGTGTTCTGCAGAAGTAAATTAAAAGTCAGAATGAATTATATTTCGACAAATTTATTAGGCTGATGTAGGTTAATAAAGTATTAAAATTAATAGATTTTAGTTAATGAGAATAGAATTAGTGGATTTTAGTTAATTACGATTAATTGGAGAATTAATTGAATTACTAAGATTTGATTAAAATAAAATAAGTTGCGGTTGATGAAATTAAAGTAATTTGAGTTAGAGGAGGATTATAAGATTATTCTATCAATTAGAATATGGATTAGTAAATATTAAACTAGGAAGAAGGTTTTACTAAATTAAAGTAATTTAGGTTATTGAAATAAATATAATTAAAGGAGTTTACAAGAATTATTGCAGATATGGAAATGAATTTTTGGTGGAATTGACGGAATATTTGTTGTAGATTAAATGTTGAATTATTGGTGTACTTGAATTGAATTAGGGAATTATAGATGGTTGATTAAGGGATTAAGTGAATAAATATAGACAGGTATTTTTGTGAATATTAAAGATGAAATAAGGTAAATAAATTATACCACTGATAAGTATATGGATACTGTAAATAAATTAAGTAAGAAGAAAAATTATTAATGGAAGGATAATATTTAGAATTGGACAAGTATTGTGTGAATTCTAATGGAGGTAAGATTAAATTATTTTTGAAGGCTATAATAGGAAGTGGAATTAATTAATATTTAGTAGGTGAATAGTACAGAGTTCGGATTAGTTCTAACCGTTAGGTTATAATAAAATTTATTAGATTGATTTTTTATTTTCTTTGTTTAGTTGGAGGTCTGATGAATTATTCCATTTTCTAAATTTTTAATTCCTTAGATCGTCCGAGTTCGTCAGCTGCTCCTCCAAGTCAGAATCAGAATTAGTATTTGAAAATCCTACAAGCACTGTAAGTAATAATAAATAGTGCATGATATGCATTCATGGCATCATGATTTTATTTCACTATAATTTTACTACATTATATCATTATATATTTTTATATCAAATTATATTATGTTACTATTTAAATATCGTATTATTATATTGTGCATATTATTTATCTATTGATTTGAAATTGGATGACTTGCTTGAGTAATTGTGTGATGATATGAACTGCTTTGTTTGGGTGGAATTGGGATGACGTGGGTCACCATAGGATTGTAAGGGCGATCTATAATACCGTCGGCCAGGTATGGAGAGATCGGCGCCCCCGTGCGCATCTGATAATATGTTGATATTATGTGGATAATCACAGGGTGATCTCCTGGTGGTATGGAAAAGAAAAGAGAGTATGAAATAGAAAAATTATATGAAATAATGAGAGGGCTGGTCAAGTAAGGATTAAACCGGTCGGCCAGGTATGAGGGATCAGCTCCCTGGTGCACATGTATGAGTGAATGGACCATGTGAGAGGACGGCTCATCGGGGGATTCGGTGACGCCACAGACTAATTTCCACGTGGTTGATTATTTGAAGGTGAAATATATTGTGGGTACTGATATTGTCCTATATGCATGACTAGCTAAGTGAGCATTTAAGAAAATTTAGATGCATTATGTGTGACTGTCTGGTCATACATTATTTATTATTATTCACTGAGTTATAAAACTCATTCCCCCCCCCCCCCTTACCCAACATTTCAGAAAGTAGAAGTTCTATCCAGGACGGTTAAGGCTCTGTAATCTTCTCCGCAGGGCAACAAAGTATATTTCTAATTTATGCAGTTATTTAACTATTGTATCGCTACTTTAAGTGATTCTCTATTTTCGGATATTTTTATCGAACTCCGCAGTTATAGGTGGTATGTATTTTAAATGGTATAATTTATGGGGTGTATTATGTAAGTTATGATTTTTAATATATATATCTGGGTGCTTGTATGATCAGTAGCCATGATAAAATTGATGTGTATATATTTTTTTTTCAGGCCCGAATTATGATGATTTAATTGAGAGAGTAATTATTAGGCCGAAGTTAAGTGGTTACTGGATTCATACAGGTAATTTGAATTGGGCTCACTATTAATAGAAAATAGTTAGACTCGTGTGAATTTTATAATTCAGGCTTACTACAGGCTTCGGGGGCCTGTAGCTTACCTAGGTCCTAGTGCCGATCCGGCCCACGGTTTTCAGTTGTGACACACATGCTTAGGGCACAATACACTAAATAAGTAATACATTATTGATATTTTAAATAAATAAAACAATCATTTATAATAAATTATAAACACAATAAAAAAATTAATTTTTTATTTCAATGACGCAAAAATAATCCTTGGTTGATTAGTTTGGTGTATAGAGTAGTCTTATATATTAAGAGCTATGTTGCATGAAAGCGGAATACGATAATTTTTAAAAAATGTAAGACATTTACACGCTTAGGACATAGTAAAATAAATAAGTAATACATTAATATTTCAAATAAATAAACAATCATTTATAATAAACATAATTAGTTATATTAATATTTTAAATAAATAAATAATAATTTTTTATTTTAGTATAATTAGTTAAATTCTCAAAATTATTATTACTATTGAAAAATATGTTAATAGTGTGCATGCATTTTTTATATAAGTCTTATAATGCATGACTTTTGCTATTATATACTTTATAAAAAGTTTCGCATGATACTTTAAAAGACATATACTAGCATCACAACTTTTCAGCATATCTCAATAAGATATAATTTATTATTTTATTATATAATTTTAATATTTTTAAATGATGTTATTAAATATTATTTCATCTTTTAATATTATTTTGCACATTGTGTGAATTAAAAGTAAAAAAGTAATTATATTTTCAGATAATATCACATCAGAGGAAAAAAAACTAAATTAATATTAATAAGCAAAAACTATTTTATTTGAAAATAAAAAAGGAATATAAGAGAAAATAATTATGATAATTTTCTCTTCAAATTAGAAAAAAAATAAAAAACTATAAAAATAAATTTGTCATGAGCTAACTCTAACCACTAGAGAAATTGTCCACACAAAACCCCACATTTCTTCTAGAAAATCTCCTAATTGTTCCAGAGCAACTAGAAAGAGATTCTTTAACCAGAAAGAATTCAGTTCAGATGTAGAATACCTATCCAGAAGTTTTCGCAACTCAATCATTTATGATGGAATCATCAAAGATTTGACCTTTTCGAACTCTGTCTATAACTCACTATAGGCTCGGAAAACAAAGAGAAGATGTGTACGAACGAGATATCCAGCAACAAGAAGAAGGAAAAGGATTCAATAGAGGAACTTCTGAACATTTGACGATCTCAGATGTGTCGATATCAATGGTGGCTCATTATTTCGATGAATCATTTCTTCGGACAGAAGAAGATTATGTAAACACTTACTCGAAATCTCACTTATCAGATTGCATTGTGGAAGACACCATTTTTTCTGAAGAATTCACCATGATATATCTGATCTGTGCATAATATCGTGAAATGGATACAAATTTTTGACTGCTACTTAGTATCGGTAATAGGTCTGAAAAGGTGTCTAAAAATATCAAATTTAAATCAAGCTAGCTCCATTTCATACTGGATCAGCAAGACTCACATAGTTTTGTCCCACAGATAAAATGGGAACTTCCCAAGAGATCATCCATCCTAGGATTTCAACTAAGCGAACACTCTTAACTCTAGAGTTCTTCCAACTTTACAAGTCATTCCAACTAAAGGCACCTCTTATAATTAGTTTTTTCTTTTTCGATATATGATCCAATTTCTTCCTGTGTCCACATTCCATTACCTTAACTAGCCTGTCATCCTACAAGTTAGTCAAGAGCTCTATTCTACTCACTATCTTAAGATTGCTTTGCCAGGTCAGAATGTCACAAAATTTATAAAGAAAAATTAATTCTATTTTTCTTTTATATCCCAAAAAATAACAAAATTTTTCCGAAAAAATTTAGTTCCCTTCTTATTTTTTTATTATTCATTAATAAAAAAATACAGAAATAAATTAAAAAATTATTTCATCGCGCCATATGAAAACGTAAATAATACGATAATTTTTTTAAAAAGTAAGATATCCATAATTTTAAGACACACTACATTAAACACGTATAATATCTTAACATTTCAAATAAATAAACAATTATTTATAATAAATAATAAATATAAAATAAAAAATACTTAATTTTTTATTGTAATACAATTAGTTAAATTCTGAAAATTATTATCACTATTGAAAAATACATTAATAGTGTGTGTGCATTTTTTATGTAGGACATACTAGAAGTGTCAAAATGGGTCACGAAACACGACCAAGATTCGAGTAACATACAAAATAAATGAGTTAGAATTGAGGTTAAACGAATTCATGTCATAAACGAGTCACCATTTATGACACAAATATAAACATATTGTGTCACGGGTTGACATGCAGGTTAGATGATGACCCGTTTATTTAATAGTAAAGAGGTAATTTTAGTATTAGATATAAATACTCTAACTAAAATCTATTTAAATTTTATTGTTGTATTACTTTTTATTTTAATTATGAATCTTGATAAATTTACGCATTTTAAGTGTGAAAATTTATTGTTTAATATGATTGGAGTTAAATAGGTTAAAAGTTTAAAATACTATAAGCAAATTAAGTGGGTCATATATAGATCAACACATCCACTTAACCTATTTATGATATTAAGCGGGTTATACGAGTTGTATATAGGTCAACACGACCTACTTAACTTGTTTATGATATTAAACGGGTCAATTGTGTTGTGTTCGTGTCAACCGTCTAATTTACATGTTGTGTTTATGTCAAAATTATAAAAAAATATTTTATCATTTAATATTGCCATACACATCAAGCGAGCTCTAACACTAATATATATGTATGACAAAAATCTAAAAAGATAAGATTTTACTTGAATTAGATTAGGTTTTAAAGGTTATATATTATTATTACTATATATTAAATATTAAACTAAAAAAATAGATATATAGATACAGAGAATAAAGAAACTTACAAATATATATATATATATATATATATATATATATATATATATATATATAATCCTGAAACAAAAAAAATTTTAAAAAGCTGACTTGGCATATTCTCCTTTGAGCATTTCCTTTTTTCTTTTTTTTAAAATTTTCTATATTTTTAATACTTTTTTAATATTTATTTTACATATGTATATATAAAATCTAAAAATTTAAATAACTAAACTTTAAAAATTTTTTATCGAGAATTTAAAATTTCAAAACTTTTTAATTTTTTTTATCTATATCTAAATTATATATATATAATCTAAAAGTTTGAAAAATTAAAACTTTTAAACATTTTGAATCTTTGAATTTAAAACTTTAAAATTTTTTTCTTATCTATATCTACGTACATATATCTATATATACCTCTTCATTTTAATGATTTTCTTCACAATATTTCTCCTTCTTTACTTTTGTTGTTTGTTGAATTATTTTGCTTTCAATTTTTTAAATTTTTATTGTGCTCTCAAATCTTTATTTATTTATTTTTATATATTCTTATTCTTATTCTTATTTATATTTTTAATTGCAAAATGACGATAATAGCAATTTCAATCCCGCTTCTTCTTCTTCACTTAAGGTAATGAAATGTTGATGTAATGTTAATTTTTTTATCTTACTTTTCTTTCTTTCTCTTTTTGTGCAGGAAAAAATTAAAACAAAAGCAAAATAGCAGAGAAATGGTAAATATAAATAAAACTGATATTAATCGAAACTCATTATTTTTATAATTTATAAATTATATTTTTAGAAATAATAATTTTTTATTTTTAATCTTTATACAACCAATTATATAATATTGAATATTTATTGTAATAATTTTTTCAATTTGTTGTGTGATTATTATTATTATTATTATTTTATAGTTTATTTTATTTCCTAGGATATGAGATTAAAGAAACATTTTACCATTCAAGTAAGTAACATTTACACAATTAATTTAATTAAAAGGGAAAAATCATTAAATTTGATAAATACATTTAATATAATAAAGAGAATTTATAAGATAACATCTAATAAATTAAGAATAAATTTAGTATTTATATTTAAAATGATATTTATAATTTAAATTTAAATTTTATATTTAAAAATTATAATTTAGAATTAATATTCATTTATAATAATTATTTATATCTACATTTTAATTTTAAAGTTTTTTCTTTTTTTATAAGATCACTTAATAAAACTTACATTATCAGCTCATATAATATTCACAGAATTTTATAAATTAATTTGAAATGTTACATTTGCATTGGCAACAAATTATAATTGGATAAAATATATTGAGTTTTTTAAATTTAAATACTAATTAATATTTATCCTTTTACTTTTGTAAAATAATTGTGATGTATAAATAAAAATTTGTAAATTTAAATAAGCTTAGTTTAAATTTATTTTTATCTAAATTACTTTCAATTATTTTTATTATTCATTTAGTATAGAGTTATAAATAAAAGCATTTTAAAAATGAAGGACAATATATAATAAATAGAGCAATCCGCGCAACGCGCGGAGCTTTGCCTAATAAATTATAATTTTAAACTTTATATATTTTAGTAACTAAATAAATGGTTAGAAATTAGAAAATTTTAAAAATTAACAAAGTTAAAAATATCCAATTACAAATAGGGATAAGATTACAGTGCATAAATTTAAAATTCTGTATTTATAAAGAAATATTCATTTCCATTTCACAACTTTATTGTGAATCATTGCATTTAAGAAATCATTAATAACTTCCTACCTATAAAACAAGTCATCGATTATTGTTAATATATCTTATTAGTTATTATTTTATTTATTATTAAACATGAATATAAATTATTCAATAATAATATTAATATTAAATTTTCTTTTAATAAATAATTTAAAATAGAAAATTATCAGTTTTCCTCTAAAATAAAATTTAAAAAAAAATTTTTTTTTGGAAAGCTTAATTATCTAAACAACATTTTAAAATTATTGTGATACTCATAATTTAATTTTTATGGTTATATATTGACTTATAGTTTCAAAACAATATAAAAAATTTTAAATTTCATTAACTTTTTTAAAATTTTATTATTCAATTCGTAAAAATTAAAACGTTATTTCGAGAAGAGATTTCAATCTAATATATAATTTATTAGATTTTTTCACTTAGCATTTTCTATCTAAATCAGGTATATTGAGAAAATTTGATGGTTAGGACTTAGATACTTAGTTATCTTAGCTTTTTCTCAAATTATAATGATAAAAGAAAAAATTACTGATAAAAAAATTCATAAAAGTTATAATCAATTACCTCGGAAATATAACTTGAATTCTTAATTTTATATAAAAATTAATTACAAAAATTCTATAACTTAAATTGGTAAACTTTTTGATAAATTTGTACTAACATATTATTTATAACTTTTAACATCTTTAATTTTCAAACCATTTAAAAAATTATTTGTAACTTATTTTATGATATTCAAATTTTTTTCGTTTAGTGAATTTAGATTTTAATTAGTGTAAAATAGATTTCAATTCTAGTTCATGTTTTTAAAACAAATTAGTTATAAATTTTCATCTTAATTTAATATTAAGGAAAAAAATTGCAAAATATAAAAATAAACAAGTTTATAAATTGAAAAGTTGAAAAACTTATTTAAACAATAAATTTGTAAAGTGTTAACTTATTATAATAAGTTTATTAGCCATGTATCAATAGATTAGAAACTCTGCATGGGTACAAAATTTACTCACTTCTCTGTCGTATTAAAAGCCTAAAGATAAATCATAAGGATTACATGTACAAGTTCACTGGTTTAAATTTGAAATTTCAAGTTTAAAGAAAGGATTCCAAAGGTGAATTTTCAAATGCACTCTCTTTCTCTAACACTTCTTTCTTTCTCATGATTCTGAAATTTTTTTTTTGTGAGAAAAGGAAAAGTGCTAAGCACAAAAGGAAGTACATAGTTCCTAGAGTAAGAACCCCACTAACATTATGAAGGAGCAACATATTCATCCTTGTCGAAGGAGCATCCAAAATCTGAAGGCCCAAAGGAATAGACTCCGCTAAGCTTGCTAAGTGATCAGCGACAAAATTTGCTTCCCAATACACATGACTAACTCAGCACAACCATGGACCTCGAAGAAAATCCTTAACAGTAGAAACCAATGGCTGGAGACCATTCTGAGGAAGATCAAGGTGGTGAATAAAGTTTACCACCATCTCATTATCACGTACTATCAACAAATTTCGAACTCCTAAAGACCATGCCAACTTAATACCCTCAAACATAGCCCGTAACTCTACATGAGGAATTGAGCAAAAACAACATTCATCAAGAAATCCTTCACCCAGCTCCCATTACAGTCATGCAGCAGACCACCACCATAACTGCCCAACCCTTTGATCGACCCATCAGAATTAAGCTTGCAAAACCCCATAGGCGGGCAAGACCAAGCAATCCACTGAAGAGAGTAAGGTTGCCTATAGAACATAGAACTAAGGATAACACTTATAGCAGCACTCACCTTGACAGCATAAACTCAAATTTGCGTAGTTAGACCAATAACTGTACTATACTTGTTGGAAAAAATTACATGGTTCCTTCTATTTCATATTTTCCAATAAGCAATACCAAATAAAAGAGCCCAAGGTACTCCATTCTCCACAGTATGTTTACATCTCAAATTCCAATGAATCCATTGCCCTACAGAGAGATTAGAGTTGAAAAAATCCAGCAAAGGTAAAGGAGGGCTAAGAGCCACCCAAAGGTTTCTCACAAAATCACAATTTTATAAAATGTGGAGGGAAGGCTCAGAACCCCCCATACAAAGATCACAGTCTAGATAAATAGAAATATGGCACATGTACCTTTCTTCATTAGAGAGAAGATGATTGTGTGCGGCGATCCATAAAAAGATGAGGACTCTTTGCGGTTCGCATCAATTCCAAATACATTTCCAACCTACAGCACTATCTTGATCTAAATTCCCGACCAAGAAATCTTAGGTTGTTTTGACTGAGAATAAACCAGACCTAGTAAACCACCAATACAGAGAGTCAATCACCAGCAAATTAGAAGGTGGAAGTATAACTGCTAAATAAGTTAAAATCGAAGTGGGAAGAAGATAAGAAAACTTGCTCTAATTCTAATTTCCATTATCGCCAACATAAGAAGAAGCAAGCTCCTTAATCCACTCTTGTGGAATAACGGTTGATGCATGCTCCATAAGAATTATCCCTTCATGCAACCATCTATCTCTCCAAAATTTCATAGTCAAACCATTTTGCAAAATCCAACTTATACCTTTAAGGAGCTTAGGCTAGTTCGAAGTAATACCACGCCAAAGGGGGGAACAGGTTGGACGCTTAACCACCAAATCTCGAGAAGCCATATCAAAATGATAATTACTAGCAAGGACTTGAACCCACACGGTATTAGGATTATTCAAAATACCCCAGCCCAATTTTAACAAAAAAGCGTCATTCAGACAACCAAGTGATGAAACCCTAATTCCCTAACTATTTAGAAGAGTGCATCACCTGCCATAAAACTGAAGGGACGTGTTTGGAATCAGTACTTGATCCCCATATAAAATTCTGCACATCTTCTCAATCTGGTTACAAGTGTGAGTGGGAAGCTTCGTTGTTTGCATTGCGAACTGAGGCATGGTGGAAATAACTAATTAAGCAAGGTTCACCTTGCCAGCCATCGATAGATGAGGGATAGACCAAGCTGCCAACCTTTTATTAGCATTCTCGAGAATATAGTCATAGGTACTGATCTTAAGACGATCATGCAAGAGGAGAATGCCAAGGTATCAATCAAGATTATTCGCCTCTTTATAGCCTAATAGACTACTTAACTTACACCTATCACAAGCAATGATATTTCTGGAATAGAAAACTTGAGTCTTGGCCTTGTTCACCTTTTGCCTTGAACAACTATAAAAAATATCAAGGACTCGATTAATATTAGAAACCTGATCTTTTAAAGCTTGTGCAAAGAGCACTAAATCGTCAGTAAAAAAAATGTGAGATCGCAGAGGCCCCTTTCTAGAAGATTTGATTGGCTTCCATTCCTTTGTAACCACTAAAGCCGAAATAAGCTGCAATAGGCATTCAAGACAAATACAAAAAGATAGGGGCCTAAGGGGGGTCACCCTACAGAAGACCTCTAGAAGGGACAAAGTTTGAGGTAGAGGATACGTTCCAAAGAACCTTCATTGTGCTAGAAGAAACACAATTCATAATGATATTCACAATTTCTAGTGGAAACCTAGCATCAAAAAGGTATTTTTTAAAAACTTCCAACTAACTGGGCCGTAGGCCTTTTTAAGAACAACCTTGACAACCACATACCCTCCTTTCCCCGTCTTCCATTTTATAGAATGGATAACCTCTTGAACAATAATAATGTTGTTTGTTATAAGTCTTTCAAGAACAAAACTAGTTTGGATTGGGCTCAGGATAAGATGTAAGACTTCTTTCAATCGGTTTGCAAAAATTTTATAATCTTGTAGGAAACATTACACAAACTAATTGGCCTGAATTGCAATAGAGAAAAAGGATTTGGAACCTACGGTATCAGAACTAGGAGAGTGGCATTAAGATCCTTATATAGCTTCTTCCTATAAAAAGTTGACTTTACTTCTCTAAAAATGGAAGTGCCAACTTGGCTCCAGCATTACTAAAAGAAATCCACATGGAACTCGTATGGCCTAGGCGCCTTCTAAGGATTCATCTCAAATAAAGCTTTTCTGAATGCATCTAAGGTTACATCTTTAGCAAGCTCTTGAGACAACTCACGAGGAATATAAAGGAACACTCCTTGGATTGGGAACATAAGACTCAACAGAGTATAGATTAGAATAAAAACTAACTACCATATTTTGAAGAATATTTTGATATTCAATCTAATCTCATTTTTCCCTTTTAAAGCTTCTATATGATTTCTCATGTACCCATTAATCGTTTGAAGATGAAAATAGGAGGTTTTTCGATCCCCATGCATGGACCATTTAGCTTGAGACTTCTAGTACCATAGTAACTCTTCTCAAAATAAGATAACTTCCAATTCACTTTGGAGTTTGTACTTTAAGGCTTGGAGAACACTGGAATGGCCCACTTCCAAATGACTTTGAATACCTTCAATATACGCGATAAGGCATTTCTTTTGGTTAAAAATATTCTCAAATACATCCCTATTCTAAGGGACAGTTTGAAAAATTGAAAAGAGATGTCATAAGAGAATCCCAAGTAGTCTAATTGCTAGAGACAAAGCTTGAAAAATAAACATGGGAGAGCCACGACGCCAAAAATTTCAAAGGGGGAGTGAACTATTGCACTTTCGACTTTCTATATAAGTTAAGCAAAATTGGTTTATGATCCGAGCCAATTCTAAGCTAAATGAGAGACATTCGCTTTTAGGAATTGAACCTGCCACTCAGCATTACAGATGGCTCTATCAAGCCGTTGAAGAATATTACCATGCCTCCAAGTAAAACACAAACCCCTGAAAGCCAATATCCAACAAACCCGAATTACGTATCCAATTTGCAAAACTCTTGCTAACACCTGACCTCCTTTGAGATCCTCCTTATCGTTCATTACTACTTAAAACTGCATTAAAATCCCTCGGCAAGACCCAAGGATTACCCATGCTTGCACCGATGCAATCTAGTTCATTCCAAGGTAAAGCTCGTTTACCTTGCTGAGGACTTGCATAAATGGTTGTTAACTCCATAGGCACTTGATCCTTTATAATAATACCAAGGTGAATGAACTAAAAATTATTAATTAAAATCCAGCTTGGATCCCAAAATAACCAAATTCCTCTAAAAAACTTGCTAGCATATACTTTGTGCGACCTTTTGTACCCAATCTTCTTTATAACTCTATCCGCCTTCCAACCACTGACCTTAAGCTAAAGGAGGATAAGAAGGTGGGGGTTATGAGATGTAAGAAACATTTTAAGAATGCCAATGAAAGCATCATTGACTGCCCCTTGGTAATTTCAGGCCATAATAGAACCAATCATTAAAATAAATGCAAAGGGAAGGCAATAAACATAAGGACCCCACTCAAACCTCCATGGAGTTACCTCCACCTTCTCCCCTGATCGAAACATCTTCTCCCTCTTCACCTGAGGTGGCATCATCAATTCCTTAATCTTTTTGTCCCTACTATCGCTCTTACCATAGAAAGCCAAGGGTGGAGGAATTAGTAATTGATTTTCAATATCTAATGGTCTAGGCAAATGGTTCAAACCAATGCTGGTTTTGACAGGTGAAACTAAAGTAACTAGCATATTCATGCGAGTACTTGGAGGAACGGAAGTACTAATATAGGAATCAATAAAGGCACTATTAATAGCCCGAACCACTGAGTGTTTAATTAGGTCAAGATTAGTGCTAATAGGGACCAGTGCAAGGTCAATAGTTTTTTTATTTTTGAATTCTAAAAAATCTACAAGGGTAGCCTTTTTAGGAATAGAAGAAGGGAATTTTTTACTGTTAGAAGCTGTTTGGTGTAAAATAAATTTCCCTTTGTTTTTCTTTTGTTGTGCTTTGGATGAAAAAAGTTTATTCCCTAACCCACTAGGATTAATATCCCAAATGTTACATGCATGAGCAGAGATACTTTCCATGCACAGAATAATTTTCAAACTTGATTCCCTATTGCCATCCTCACAATCTTCGCCTAAAATATCAAACTTAGAGCTAGACTTTCCTACTATGACTTCACCATTGGGACCTTCTCTCGAAACTCTAGGATTTTGATAATTTCTACGCTACACCACCATCCATGGCCCAAACCTTGAATCTTTCTCCATGGGAACCTCCTTCATCTGATGACTATCTTATGCAATAGCTTGAATGTTTTGGCCATTAACCAAATCAACATGTTCCTCCTACCTCAGCGGACATAAGTTCTCACGGTGCCCAATTCTACTATAGAAGTAACACATTTCAAGCAAACTCTTGTACTCTGCATATTAGATAAAGTCATTAATCAAGAACTTGGAGACTAAAGGTGTTTTGACGTCTATCCAAATTGCTAAAAGAGCAAAATTTCCTTAAAGGGCATCCTCCTTGTTATAGTCAATCTTAACAACATTATCAGTGACTTCTCCAATGGCTATAGGAACTTTTTTATGGTAAAGATGCAAAGGTAAACCTGAAAGTCTAGCTCAAACTACAGTTTTTGCAGAGAAAAAGAACTTGCTCTAAACTCTAGAGTCCATGGCTGAACAATGAGATAACTACCAAGCATAGTCTATGGACAATCAAAAAGGGCCTTGTGATGATCAGTTTCCTTATTAAACTTAACAAGAAATAGGTTATTCCCCACATCTAGTAATTTTATCCCATTCAACTTCCACATTGTCAAAAGTCTCGATTGTAAAGTTTTGTAACCAATTTGCCTTCCCTAGAGTTTAATAACCACCGAGTACTGCCACTTTTTAGTTAAGTGATCCTGAAAAACTCTTCCGTGAGTATAATTTCAAGGATGTACCTCGACTTGTCAATAACAAATTGCCTTATAGGTAGATCAAAACCAGAGTTAGAGGAGTCAGAAAGGTCCTCTATGTCCTCCATAGGCACCTCTAAACCTTGCATAACTTCATCTCAAAAAGATCATGAAGGACCTATAGAACCATGGTTAGGAGGGTCATCATCCTCCTTAAGCCTAATTTTTTGGTCACACAATCTGTGCCACCACTAGTCGACAGGTCATTAGAAGGGGAAGAGAGCATGACAATAGAAAATTATGCCAATTTTATGGTATGCTAAATTTTTTTTTCATACCGAAGGCTTTCATGATTTTGAAGATGATAATACTAGAAGTATTGAGGATGCTACAATAGTAACCACCTCTGTCACCATTGCTTGCATGACCATGATTTTAAAACTGTTAGTTTAGATTCAATTTCAAAATCATTGGTTCTAATTAAAAAAGATTAAACTTAACCAAACTGTTCTTAGACTACTGTTCCTAAGACAGTTTTAGATTCGCTTTGAAACCTAAATTAAACTATCTTTTTCAAGTTTTTTTTTTCAATTTTTTTAGTTGTAGCATGAATAAATAATAATAATAATAAAAAAAGTAGAATTGAAATAGAATAAATCAGTGTAATAAAAAGCTATAAATTTTATTTAAAAAATTATATAAAAAAATAAATGTGAGTTTCTTTAATAATATTTTTTGACAATTTTAAATGGGAACAAAAACCACTTATTCATGCTCCAAAAGAATGAGAAACCGAAATTGAGCCTTAAACACAAGAATCGAGTCATTGACCATGATTTGGTTCTACTTTTGACAGATTCAGTGTTGGTTTGATTCTGATTTGAAAACCCCTACCCAAAAGTAGTAACCAACCTAATAGTGGCAGTGGCATTGAACATTGATGGTCTCTCTCTATCTTCTTCAAGTAGAATTAGACCTTTTGATTTGGGATGCACACTATTATATATTCCATTTATTCTGTACTTGATAGCTTTTTATTTAAAATATTTAAAAAAACCTTTTTTAGTCTTTGACCACGTCATTTCAACACTGGAACCCAACTCTAAACAGGCTTATTTGCACAACTGGACGAGAGTCGCTGCGCTAAATGAGCTAAAAGCTCGTTTTCGACCTTTTTTCTCTCATTTACAAGTTCCAAGGGCAAACTAGCCTTTACTTACCTAAAAATTCATCCATACAGTTTAAGTAAAAAAAAAAAAAGAAATCGATTCAATTCTTTTCAGTGCCATTACCGGATTTTATTGAAATAAGTGAAATTTTCAGATGAATTTTGTAAAATTAATAAAATAAATTTGAACGTACGGAATCAAGCATCATATGTATTTCTTTATGATTTTACACTCTGAACTCGAATCCAAATTCAAAATCATGAAATACTTTATTAATTAAGTAGAGATTTATTCCTTCATACTGTATGGAAACTTCAACGACAACCATGAAATACAAGGAAATAACAGACCTGGGTTGAAAGGCATCCTTTTTATGATGCTTTCCATGAAGACAGTGGTGGAGTGCTAGATTCCTTGTATGTTGGAAAGTTGGTGAAGTATCTTTCACCTTTTACAGCAGAGGCAATGGATTCAAGTTCGGCCATGTCTTCCGGCGTGAGTTTAACAGACAAAGCTCCAACATTCTTGTTGAAGTTTTCTATCTTGGTAGTTCCCGGAATTGGACATACATCATCTCCTTGGTGATGGACCCAGGCCAGTGCAAGTTGTGATGTGGTGCATTGTTTCCTTGCTGCAATTTCACTAACACGCTCCAAAAGTTTTTTGTTGTGCTCCAGATTTTCAGCTTGGAATCTAGGTAGAACCTGTACGTGACAAAAGAAACCGTGCTTGTCTCAATATCAACAGCAAATGAAATCAAACAAGAGATATTATCAGGTTCCTACTTGAATGAAATTCTGAAACCTAATAATGCCTCTTCCTACTTGCAAGGTAGAAAACTGAAACAAGATCAATTTTGTCATAATACATCAAAACAGTAGATGATGATGCAGACATTCCCAAAAAAGCCAAATTTTGTGTAAAAAATATTTGCACGGAAATTCAAGGATAACTTTTGGAAGCCTGACAACGTAAATCTGAAAAATGTAAGCTCAGCAGTATTCATGTGGCATTTGCACTGAGGTATGAAAAATCATAAAAATCTACATTTGTATGAGTGAAAGTTTTGCAGTGAGATGGTGACAAGATAACCAACCAGAAGGAAAAACAAGGTGAATATTGAGGAACTACAAACTAGAAGTTTATGACCACAAACTATAAAGATGGGATAGGATTAATGATCTAATAAGTACTGAACTTATGCACACTTTTCTAATTAGAGTCCTTTCCTTTTAGAGCTAAGGATGGACCCTCTCCTTTTATACTAGCAAACCCTATCGACACTTGCTGAGTTATCCCCAATAATCAGATGTTGATGCCTAATGCACATTTAACATACTCAAAATTCAAAATGCGTAATGAGTTAGTAAATCTTTCCCAACCTTTCTAAAGTCACCCTCTGGGAGCGTTTCAACCAAATTAGGCTCAGATGAAAAGAATCCTCGTCCCAGGGGACTATATGCGACAATACCAATGCCAAGTTCTCTGAGAATTACAAGCACAATATCAAAAACAAGAAACCAAGTACCGGAAATAAACATGTTACATTTCCATTCATTTGAATTCCAAAAACAAATTAATTTTTCTCAATGATGTGTCACCTGCAAGTAGGAACAATATCTTCTTCCACATCTCTTGACCATAAGGACCACTCCAACTGCACAGCTGTTATTGGATGAACAGCATGTGCTCGTCTGATTGTTGAAGCAGAGGCCTCAGATAGACCTATATACCTTATTTTACCCTCCTCAACTAGTTTCTTGAGTTCCCCCATCTTGCAAAGATAAAAAGAAACAAACAATAACAATTAAGGGTGCTCATAACTAGACATTGTGACAATGCAATCAACTATACAGTACAAACATCTATTAGGTATGAATCCAAATTTTACTTAACTATACCGTATATAAACATCTATTTAATTTTTAAATAAAAATTCTTCTTTTCTGTTAAAAAGAAAAAAATTTTCGAATGCAACAATAATAAGAACTAGAATATGCTTATTATTGTTACTTGGTTCCCACCCCGAAATCCAAATCAGAGAATCAAATATGGAATGACTATTCTTCTCAAATGTGTGGTTCCATTAGGAATATTAAATATAAAATCATATTTTATAGAAAAAAATTCATTACATTATTTAAATATTTTTATTTTTATCAAAAAATTCATACAAAATTACAATATTTTTACTATAAAAATCAGTAAGTACAGTATTTTTGCTAAAGAATTGACCATAGTTTGAAAATCAGTTAGTATATAACTTAAATCTGAAAAAAGGAAAAAAAAAAAACAGGGAAGGAAGAGAAAGAGAATCAAACCGTGACTTCAATAGGAATGGAGGTATCAATGCGATGCTGGTAATAAAGATCAATACAATCAACATCGAGCCGCTTCAAGCTGTCCTCGCAAGAAGCCCTTACATACGCGGGATCTCCCCGAAGCTCCAACTTTCCGTCCTTAAAGATTATGCCAAATTTGGTGGCCAACTCCACTCTCTCTCTCATCCCTCCTTTCAGAGCCTGAGCAAATTCAGAAGTCAACAAATTCATTTACATAAAATTTTCCATTTGAAAATATCACAAAATTAATTAAAAGTTGAAAAATAAAATTACAACACTTATTAATTTCAATAAATAAATTCTTTTTTATTTTAAAAAAATTATCAAAAAAATAAGCTGTAAATAATTTGAAGAACTACTAAAATCAAAGCACGTCTGTTAATGGCAAACCTTGCCGAGAAGAATCTCATTGGTGTATGGTCCATAGACATTGGAGGTGTCGAGGAAAGTGACGCCTGTGTTAATGGCGTAGTGGATTAGAGCGATCATGTCCGATTCAGGCTTTGGAGGACCGTAGCCGCCGGACATGCTCATACAGCCGAGTCCTTGAGCTGATACCTCTAGTCCTTGCGATCCAAGCTTTATCCTCTTCACTTTTGCTCCTGCCATTTCCATTTCTAACCAAAACAAAACACTCTCTGCTACAAGAAGAAGCAACACAGAGTCAAAGATATCTACGAATCAGAAGAGTAAGTTGCCGCACACTTAAGGACCCCCATTCAATTTTTATTTTTTGTTTTTTTATTAAAAAAACATTCTGTCGTAAGTGCTGACTTAATAAGTATGTTAAAATATAGGTGCTCTCATGTAGCAAGGAGATTTACTTAGCTAGTTCATTGCTCTACCAATCAAAATAAAATTTTTATTAAAATAAGAATATTTCTGACCATGAAGAAAAAAAAAAAGGATAAAATAGAAATAATTTATAAAAAATTTTTATTTTCATTAATTTAGTCCAAATATGGGTTAATAGATTCGGTCTAAATAAATATTTTTCTATATAAATAGGTAAGTAAATTACTATTTAGTCTATGAAGAATGCATATATATCAAAGTAAATATTCAAACCTGATCTTCAATTATTCTCCAACAATCTAAGTTAAGGCTATATTTCTATTCTCTACACTGATTACATTCAGATTGTAACTTGTCAATCATTTCTTGTAACTTAGTAATTACAATATCTTTATCAGCAATTATCTCCAATAATCTTGCATTCTCCTCTCTAAGCATCTCAAATTGACAAACGATCCCTTCAATTTGTGCTTCAATAGCCTCATCGCTCAACTCAAATGCACTCTCCACAACCCTCACCACTCTCCACAAACTCACTACAACGATCAAAGCTCCTCCCTTCTTCTCCAACAGCGCTTCTAGCAACAATGCCGACACAACAACCACACCATCGACGACATAACCAGGCCGCCTGAAGAAAGAACCGCCTAGTGCCACGGCAAGGGCCATTGCCTTAGCAGAAAGCAGGCTTAGAATAGCAATTCCTACCCAATGGTACCAAACTTGCTTTTCCATTGTGTTCTTTTGCGGCGAGCAAGAAAGTAAAGAGGAGGAAAGTTCAAGAACGGTTAAAATGAGATCTAGAAGAAGGAGAAAGATAGAAAAAGCGCGAACGGGTGCTGATTCAAGAAATTTCGTCATGCTTCTTCTCCATTTTGCTTCGTTTGTAGTATTATGGCTTTGTTCGTCAGTGGGATTGAAGAAAAGCTTCCATTTTTGCCTTCTGTACCAGCTTTTGATTAGGGTTTGGACAGAGGATTCGATGGATTCAATGGAAATATTGGAATTGATGGATGTAGGTTTAGATCGTTGCATTTTAGAGATGAAATTGTGGTGGGTTCATTTCATATCAGAAACAATCGTGTGTGTGCGCATATATATATATATATCAGAAACAAACAATGAGGATAAGAAGTTAATTTCTGAAAAAGCTTACGTGTACGTGAAAGGCAAGGAAGGTTCAAGTTTTGCATGCTTTGGGTGACGTTGAAGACCAGACTACGGTTATTGATTTTGTCATTGAAAAGGCTTTAAGTATTGTAATTGTTATTAAAAACGGCTTACGTGTCCCATTAATTTTTCTGGGAATTATTGAGCAGGTGAAAATTTTGTTGGTTTATTTCAAACTGGATCAAGTTTTGTTGGTTCATTTGTATTTTGATTTAGAAAATATTTTTTAAAGAAATATTTTCTTTTAAAAATATATTTTAAATAATTTATCTTTTATTATTTGGTTGCAATATTAAAAATTAATTAAAAAATATTAAAATTTTTAATTTATAAGACTATAAAAATATTAATAACAATACCCCCACAACTTTTTTCCCTCTCTCCACTCCCAAAACATCTACACTTGTTGCTGGCAAATCTCTCTCTCTCTCTCTTTCCAACATTAATTTTGCCAATCAACTTTTATGATGATGTTGATATTTTTTTTTCTCCTAATACAACAAACCCAAGCTAGAAAAATAAAATTTTCGTACGGGTACTTACGTAATTTAGCACATTTATTTTTTAGGTGAGATTGATATTTTGAATGTCATTGGAAGCATTTTGATTATAATATTGTCATAAAGTGATCTTGGAGTATTTCAGTAAATCTGAAAGTAATTAATTTATATTTCGTAAAAAAAAGGGGTATTTTGGTTATTTCATCTAGATAAAGATAAAATTTTAGTTGGGGGATAATTTAAGGGTAAATTTGAGTATTTATTTAAAAGGAAAATTGTAAAGTTGGGAGACATTTGGGTAATTTTAATTAAAATAAATTGTAAAGGGTATTATTAGCCCAATCTGATTGATAAGATATCTAGTGGTATACACTTTGTGATGTTCTTGGATGGATTTGGTTCGATTTAAATATAATAATCAAATTAAATATAAAATACTAAACCATAATTTTAGTGGTGATTTGGTTTGATTTGGTAGTGCTGGTTTAATTTGATTTGATAATTTTGGCGGTTTAAAATATCACTCTCTTATCCATTTAGTTAGCAACTTAAAAAAAAAGATTATCATTATAGTAAATGAGGAAAATGAATTAAATTAATGTAAATGATTTTAGGTAGATGTTGAAAGTTTTTAAATTAAATTTTTATACGTTTATTATGAGTATCGTGTAAAAAAATTATATATTCAGATGTTACTTAAGTAATTTATAAATATAAAATTTAAATGTTAATTTATTTTTACATTTATTATTAAAAATTATAAAAAATATAGTATTGCTTATATATGATTTATACATAATATATATTAATTAATATGTTTTCTATAAATCTTTAACGTTTGAACTTTTTATAAAATAAATATAAATTTTACCTAATTAATGTGAAATTATTATCTAATTACTGTCATAATTTATTGTACAATGTAATTGCTCAATATAAAAAAATCATTAAAAAAATTAAATTGAATTATTTATCATTAATATATATATATACACACACACGGTTTAGTTTGATTTGGATGCCTTTGACATTAAAACCGTAACCAAATCAAGATCTCGACTTTTAAATTTTATAAAAGCTAACCAAATCATCGATCATTAAAATGGTGAATTTAAATCGATTTAGATGGTTTGGACTTTGAGTGGTTTGATGGACATCCCCAGTGCACCAACCAATGTCCATGGTATTTCTAACTCCAGCTGTAACATATTTCAATTTTATTTTCATTAAAATGATTAAAAATATTGATAATTTATCTTTAAAATTTTTAAATCTTTCATTTTCAAAACAAGGAGAAATATAATTTGAGTTCTGAATTATTTCCATCACAAATGATTTGACCAATTTGGTGAGTATAAACCGTGATTTCCTATTCTGTAGCGCGGTATTTTTTCAGTTCATCAAGAAAATGAAAAAGGCTTATTGGGCTTGAAATTGTCATAGCCCAATCCAAATTGTTTACCATTCCCTAGCCCATTCCTCCTTCGGCGTGTCCCAATGCAGGATAAAATAAAACACTCGTTCAAAGGCGCGAATTTTCGACGTTTCTTCTACATTTGCATCCTCAAATCCTCATCACTGTACAGTGTTTGTATCTTTTTGTAAGATCTCACGGCCACTAAGATAATCGATGACACAAATTTCTTTCAAATGGGGAAAATGTTAGCTGGACGTGAAAGCTTGATCCGATTGGTTGGTAAAAGAAGGCGATTCCTTCCTAATCGTCAATCTTTGCTTTCCATTCCCGTTCAGGTAACTTAACTCATCCAATTCTCTATCGGTTTCAGCAATTCGAGAACCAGAAGGTGTAATTGAAATAAAAAATACTAAACGTTGTTTATTATTGTGTTTTGATAAGGATGAGAAGAGATTTTCTGAGAATAAAATGGAGGAAGATGAGAAAAGTCTGCTTAAGATGTCTACTAAAGATTGGGTAGCTTGCCCCGTTTGTGGGAGTAGAGTGCGTGGTGAAGACTGCGTGATTAATTCTCATTTGGGTATGACTTTATGTATACATATATATAATTTTGTATCTCACGTCTACTAGATAAAAAAAGCAGCATTCTGTCATGAGCCTTCAAGCTTGCTAATTATCTAACTGTCTGTTTGGATAAATAGTCGTTTGAAATGAATTGGAATCTGAATTTCGATTGTGAAATCACAAAAAATTAGTTTGGTGCTAAATTTCAAGCACATTATTTCAAATGACCAGCTATCCAAATGGACCTTAATATTACATATCCAGTGCTTATTTATTCCCCCTTTGTCTAGATGGATGAACATTTAAATGAATGACATTACCCTAGTGCTTCATTTGCTAAAGTGAGATATGTAAACTACTAATGTTACTTTTACTAGGAAGGCCTTGTTTTTCAGGGGTTTAAATGCTGATAGCTTTATTAGATTATAAGAACCAAACACCCTTCATCTGCCATACGTAGTGATTTCTTTATATTCCAGCTTACCATGTTCAAATTAATGGTGACCAGATGCATGCCTGTTGATTGGGAAGAAACGAAAACGAAAATTGACCCAGCGCACGCTTCTCCAGTTGGACTTCTGCTCACAAACGAGCAGTGTTGTACATAATACTGTTATTGACCTGAAGAATTCTGTTGGTGTTCAAGAAAATGACAGCAATCCTTGTAAATTATCATCAAGTACAGAGCCTATTGTTGTCAAAGCTGGTCTAGCTTGTTCAGTTGGGAAGCCTATTGATGAAGATAGGATTAGCTGTCAAGTTGAACCCTCTTCATTGCTTCTGAAAGATGAGTTGCCCACATGTGATCCAATCACAACTTTAAATGACATATCAGAAGTGCATCTTGAAACTTACATTGTTGGCCGTAGGTTTAGTGTTGAGAAGGACTTAAATCTTGGGGCAAGGATATCTCTTTTGAGAGACCCAGATAACCCTAAGGATCCAAATGCTATCAAGGTGTGTTTCCTTTTTTATTTGCTTTTTACAAATTCTTCAGTTATTTTAGGTGGTGTAACATGGTCTTTTTGGGTCAGGTTCTTTTGGCAGATTCCACACACCCTAAAGTGCTTGGTTTCCTCCCTCGAGAATTAGCTGAACATTTATCTCCTTTAATTGAGAAGTATTCTCTAACATTCAAGGTAATATTAATTCTGAAGCTGCAGAAGTTTTTGTTAGCTAAACTTGAATGCATTTAGTTTTTTACTTACATTTCGTAAAATACATAAAAAAAAGCCTCCTATAGTGTTCAAAATACATACAACATTTCAAGGATGCGTTCAAATGAGATTTATATTTGTTCTAAAACACCTATTCTGCAGGATAGTGGGAACGAACATGCTGTATCTGTTTCTTTTTTTCTTCCTTTCTTTCCTAATCTTATTTGCTACTCTAGCCTAATACTTACTGAAAAAATAAGTGTTATTGAATGCCATTTGATCTGTAACACATGTGATGCTATAGTTGAGAACTTTGTCAGATTATGGTAACTTAATAGGCAGTGGACTTAAATATAAATTTCTAAGTGTATCCACAGATTTTTTAAAACCAATACTCATAGTTGAAAGAAAAAAAAAATGAAATTGCCCACAATTGTCAGACATATCCCTATGAATTTTTGTCAATGAAGTGTTGTTTCTATCATTGGGGGTTTTGAGTTGCTAATTTATTTTTTCAAGCTTTTTTGTGAACTGAACTGTCTCAATTCTACATTTAGATTTACTGAATTTTAGTTTTCTCAAATTATATTAGAAATGAAATTACAGTCTTATTTTCAGATGTTCATGGTTATCTAGTCACGCTGGGATTTTCTGCAGGGACATGTGACTTCTGTTCCAAAACTTTCACTTGGTGTTGTTCCAATCCAAATCGTGTGTTGTGAAGTCATATCACATGGTGATAGAGACCGTGATGAAATTGAGGATTTCACACATTTATGGAAAAATCTTCTTCATGTAGTTGAATCTGCAAAGAATTATGCAAGTAGCACAATAAAATATCAGCATAACTTTTGTTTGTTATTGCAAGAAGTTTTGAGAAGCAATACTCACCTTTTCACTGATGATGAGAAAAATTACATGGGTAGTAGCTCCAATAGTTGGTCTCAATATTTCTTCAGGATTTCTATATTTTTTTTTCCTGACAAGTTTCTGATGATATTTTATCGTTATTTGTTGACAGAATCATTTCTTTCTCTTCCAGATGACAGTCAGAGGCTTTTTGTTCGGCTTTATACACGGAAAGGTTATTAATTTGTATCCTTTCATTTGAAGTCTTTGTCGTGTTTTTCTTTCTTGCTTCCTTGATTTCAGTATATTCTTATTTACATGAAGCTTGATTTGATTAGCTGGTCAAGGGTGATGGAAGTTAAAAAATTCTTGATTTTTGCCAAATGATACTTGGGATCTTACAAATTTTCCTCTTGGTAAATCAATTGTTGGTCATTGGCTGTGTCATGTGAAAGGCTGTCCATATGCTACAATTGACAAGGTGATGTCTAAAACTCTCCCCCCCACCCCACCGCCTCCTGGAGGAAACTTAAAGTTAGTTCCCAAAATTTAGGATTTCTACAGCAATAATCCTTAAGGTTACGGAAGACACATTCAAGCAACAAAAACTATTTCAATATTTTGTCCTGTTGCTAGCCTTGTCTCATGAAAATGTTAGTGAAAATAATAAAGTAATGTCCTATCAATTTGAATGAACTAAATTATATTCTTTCAACCCTTCAAAATAGTTTTAATCTGATTTAGATTAGTTTGTGGATTTGCTAGGTTTTATTGGTTCAAAGCCCACCTCCAACTTGAGTTAGACTTGGTAGTTTGTGTCTGTTTAAGGCTTGATCATATGATGTGACTCATCTAGTAGTACTACGCATTTACTTATTGTTTTGCTGGGCTTGGCTTGGCTCATTAATCAAACTTTATCTTTGGGGCCCTATATCATAAAAGTTTTAGGTTTATATGGCCGGGCCTGCCTCCAAAATGAACAGGTATAGTATTAAGTAATCTTTCTCTCCCCTCAAAAAAAAATGAAAAAAAAAGAAAAAAAGAAAGAAAAGAAAAGAAAGAGATTGATGTTAGATATTATAATAATAGCTATAAAACAAAACAATAGTTAGTTTTGACTAAAATTATTTAACTCTTACTCTACATAGTGCTAAGAATTGACGTAAACTTATAAAACCAAGGAATATCAAATTATGCAAGATTAAAAATTTGTATTTAATAATACATTCAAAATGTATAGTTAAATCTTTATGTTTCTCTTAATTTGCAGAAACACTCTGTTTGATATAATTTAAAATCAAAAAATGGTAAACGCACAATAAAAAAATTATAATAAAAATTCTACAATTTTTTTCAACATTTCATAGTTAAAAAATAAAAAAGAAGCTTACCCAAAATTAACAATATGTATTTAAGAGATTGATAATAGGAAAATTGATATGAAACTAAAAAAGATGGAATCAGAAATACTTCCTTTTTTATTTGTTGATGTTTTAGTCAAGGACCTTATTAAAACTTTTGGGGACTAATTTTAGTCTTAAAATTTCTTTTGCAGTCTATATGACTTTTTAACAAAATGAGTATTGTAGAACATTACTTCAATGAAATCACTAAGAACAGGGGATCATTTTGAAAGTAAAAAACCTTTTTGTATATGTCAAAATGTATATTCTAATATTTTTGAGGACTATTACTGTGTAAGACCCTAATTTTTTGGACTAGTTTAACTTCTCCCTTTATTCTTCTTTTCTGTATGATGTATACATCCCTCATTCACCCCTCAATGTATATATTGTTGATTTCTGGTTTCCTTATCTCTATTATTCTCATTGTAATCTATGATGCACTTTGGGAAACCTCTCCACCTCTCTGCTTATCCTTGTTAACATGCCGTTTCCCATGTAAAGTTGTATTTCAAATGCTGTTTCCCTATGTCCGTTTCTATTTTTTGCATTCTGGTGTTATATAGATTGTCATTTTCTCCTAAATTTTAGGACCTTTCTTGAGAGTTAAGACATCTATCAGGATGAGTCTGATTTGGGCTCCTAGTGTTTGTTTTCACATCAATATGCATTTATTACCAAGAAGGTCAGAGGTTATTGTGAAAATTTGATGGGTGTATTGCTTACCAATATTTCTAGATGCATAATATTTGTATTCTCTTTTCTGTTTGAATTGATTTTCTGTGGATCTCATGCTATCAAGCATTCCACATCTGCTGGCAAGTTAATTTTGCCATCTGGTGGATTTTTTTTTTTCTTCTTCCAAAGGTTAAGCAGTAATTGTAACACTTTCAATTTATCACTTGTGCTTTGTTGCACTTCTACCGAGTTATTAACATTGAGCTAATATATAAATGAAGTTTTTGTACATCAAGTTATTATTATTCTTGCTTATCTAATTGGGCAACGTGTAGGTTTTGTGAGGTGCCAATGGAATTTTTTTTTTGGCTTGATCCAAATTGAAAAAGATGATTTTTATCTGGATTATTTTTTTATATCATGATATTTGAATAACTCACCAACATTTGCTACATTAACCTTAGAGTATTCTCGCCTCAAGTGTAGTAATTTTAATATATTGCTGTTCCTATATTAGGACCATGGTTCCGAGTGTCTAGTATCTCATATCCAGAAGTTATGGATTCTAAGCGGGCAATCGAGGGGCTCTCTGGTATTTCTAGTAATTGGGTAATATTTGTTCTACCTTTAATGTGGCCTGCTAAATGAGATCTTTAACGTAGGATTTTCTCGGCTTGCAATTGCAGCAGTAGGTTATATTTGTTCCATGGAAGGTGCAAAAGAACTACAAAAGAATCAAATGGAAGAGATTTTGAATTTGCTGACTGGTTCTGAGCTGCGTGAAATTACATCCATGTTTAAGAAGGTTTGTAGTAATCATATTTTACTAATTATATGTAGCTATAATCTGTTTCCATTATTTTCTCATACATTCTACATGCACACATTTAACAAAAAATAGTATGCATTATGTATTATGTCGCTGAAAAATAAGGATCATGAATGAGCAGATGTTTAAAGATCAACATAAACAACAAATTTGGAAAATTTTCCTAGTAAAACTATGCCGCATGGCGGATGGTCCTCGTCCCTGTTCCTAGGCTTGAACCTATTCTCATTCATTGTTTAAGGGGACTCATGGAGGGAGCATGGTGTTAGGGTTCGGCCTTTTGCTATTATTGCTGTATGTTGACCTGTCACTTGCAAATGTTTTTTCTGGGCTTTTAAATTTAATTTCGAGAATGTCATTCTTTTTTAGGATCTTGTTTAGGTAATACGAGCAATAGACAATTAGAAGCCATACTTTTGAGAGAGAAAACAAATTGAAGTTGTACTTTGATTTAATCAACTGGGAGAAGAAACTTGATCCGAATTCTGCTAACTATCCTCTCTCAAGAGTATCTACCATTATATCAATCATATTTTCCCCACGGCATGTGTTCCACAAGGTCTTTGATTTATCACGAACTCTGTTAACTTATTGCAAGTGTGCAATTTTCTGAAAAATTTTCTAGTAACTGTAATTTTCAAATATCCAATAGATTATATAAGTTTTAACATTTAATAAACGATAGATTTTCTCAAACAATAAATAACAATCTAAAGTTATTAAGAAAGTTTTGTCCATGTTTATTGATGTGAAATTCCTTATATTTATACTTTTTTTTTTTGAAAAATCATTGAAGTTTTTATTTCAAATTGAAGAAGAAAAGGAGTAAAAAAGAAAACTGTAAATTTAAAAATCAACCAAGAGTAGTAACTTGATCCAAATTCTACTAATTATTCTCTCTCTAGAGTATCATCAATTTTCTCAAGCATAGTTCCCCCCCTTAGCATGTGTTCTACAAGGTCTTTAATTTATCACAAAATCTGTTAGCAGAACTTATTGCAGGTGTGTTACTTTCTGCATTTTCTAAAAAATTTGCTAGTAACTATATACTATATATTTTTAAAAATTGCCAGTAGATAATATAATGTTCATCATATAAACCATGACTTTTCTCAAACACAAATAAAAATCCAAAGTTATTAAGAGTTTTTTTGTCTTTGTTTGTTAATGTGAAATTTCTTACTGCTATACACTTTTTAATAAATAATTGAAGTTTTTATTTCAAATCGAAGAAGAAAAAGAGTAAAAAAAAGTGTAAATTCAAAAATTTTTGGAACTAAAATGGAAAGGAATGGATATGTTTAGTGTTGGCTAATATAGTGTACTATGTAATGGATAACTGTGAGTGATATTAAAAGTATTATGACTTGATCAGATGTTATCAAGCCATGTGATGTGATTTAAAGGAGGATCTGTAATGGTCCCTTTATGGGTCGGTGAGTTAAAATATCAGGATGAGCGAGGGAAGGTTGGGAAGGTGGAGTGTGTTTTCTTTCTGCGACCTATGACTGTAACTAAATCAGTTTTGTTAGAGAGAACCTGGATCTCTTGAGTAAAAGCACTCAAAGACTATGGAATTTTTCTTCCTTGAGTGATGGGTGGTAACTAGTTTTGTAGCAGTACTCAGCCCAAGATAGCCACTCCATCCATCTAGTTGTAGCAGATTGGGGGATTTCTAATTTTATTTATTTTCTGTTCTATTTTATTGTTATTTCTGTAAAAGAAGTTTGTAATTGTTGTCCTTGTTATTAGCTGTATGTGGTGATACTGACCATGTTGTTTATGTTCCCTAAAATGTACGAGAAGTTATTTCTCGTAGAGCTATTTCTTTGATCTTTGATGAATGGACAAGTCATGAGAAAAATTTCGGAAGTTGAGTATTTTTAAACTCAAGAGATTGCAAATTCTCTCTAAGTTTGTCATCATAGGTGGAAGGAAGAATAATCCCTCTACAACACCCCATCTCACACCTGACCCTCTACTTCAAAGACCCAAAACTAGATCCCAAGCTAGGGACCGAAATGTTGGAACAAGTTGAACTTTACATACTTAATTGTAAGAATGGTTCTACTTTTAGGATTTCTGATGTTATTCATTGTTTGTTTCTTTAAACCATAGTGTATGTTGGATTTTCCTTTAAGCAATTAATTGAGAACAAGAGGCCACTAGCTACAAGATGTTTGTAGTAATTCTTAAATGAAGGCTAGGTTCCACCCTTTTGATAAAAAGGGCTTTCTACCCATTTACTTATTTTTTTGCGAAAATTGTTATTAAATTTAATTCTTTAAAATTTTAAGTTTCATTTTCTTAAAAATTTTCTTGTAGTCTCAACAGGCAATTTAGCAGAAAAAAAAACAATATTGCCGTCATGTGGATTTTGTCTTCAAAATTATATTTGTTTTTCAGTGAATTTGTTATCTTAAGTATTGAGAGGGCTAATGTATCACACATATAGTTAAAGTTCTGTCAAAAACATACTTTGGAAACTTTTTGCCATTTTTTTTTGTTCAAGTTCACTGCAGTGCCAGTTGAGCATTACCAGCATTATTTAAAATCTCATGTAGAAGCCATATTTGAACTGTTTCTTTAGCATTTGTAATGCATACAAAATAGAGCATTATGGATGGATCCTTCATAGTTTATGCTCGTAAAATGATGAATAGGCTTTTGATAGCTACAGTAAGAGATCACTGTGTGGATAGATACAAGTTAAACATCGGTTCTATGTTTTCTAGCTAAGACTTCTTTCATGGTGTATGGAATTGTGTTCAAATTTTCATTTATCTGTTGAGTTTTAAGCAAGTTTCTTTGAACAGCTATTCTTTGACTTTCATGCAATCAGTGAATATTGGGCTTCAATTTTAAGGAAGAGTTTAGACTAGTTTTATGGGATTAAGGCAAGAAGAGAACTTAATAGCTGTTTTTAGAATCTGTAAACAGGCATTTGTGTCACTGCAGTGGGGAGCTTTTGAAGAAAGAAAGAAAAGAAAGAAAGAAGGAAATACAAGGAAAACATGCCCATCCAAATACTTAAAATTATCTCCATGTCATTGATCAAAAGCTAAGAAAATAATTAATAGATAACATAAGTACTTGTAATACAATCCTATTCCTAATTACAATCTTAAATACCATTCTTTTTTTGACACAGGACAAAGGTTCAATTTTACTCATATGGAATTAATGTTAAATTTTCGAGGTAGAATTCTGAGATAATGAACACTGTTGTATGTTCTGATAAGTCTATTTTCCTGGTTGGATAACCAGAAATTTCATTATATTTGGTTGACCTTTGGGACTCTTAATTCTTTCCTTTCAATACTCTTCAATTGTATCCACAACATTATTAGTGTTTGGGCTAGCTAGCTACCCTTGTCCTTTTATGATAATGCAAAACTAGGACAAAGCCAATTCTAAAGAGGAAGTGAACATAACTTACTTCTGAAGGCCTAATGCATAACATTTGTTCCCACAGTTTATATAATTACAATATCGTTTAAATGCATATCTTACCTGCTACATAGTTTCTATGTCTCATCTTTAAATACTAAGAGCTAGAACAGCATTGAATTTACCATATCATCTGTAAGAAGATTGTAGACCATACAATGGTCTCTTTCAAACACAGTAAGAATTTGCTTGCGCAAGAGGTTTCTCCATGTATACATCATCATCAAGATAACCATTTAAAAAGGCATTCTTTCATGCAATTGATTTAGGCCATCCGTTAGTGGTAGCTAGAGAAATAAAAAAGCCTTACAAATGTGACTGATCACTAAAAATATCTGAGTAATCAAGAGTATGAACTTTGTTATAAACCTTTGTTGCCATAACTTTCTGCCTATCAATTATGGCAGCTAGGTTAAGCTTTATTTAACCCTCCCAATGAAAACTGGGAATTGATTTGTTTTGTGCTAAAGATACAAGATGTCAGTATTATTCTATCATTGTTTGAATATCTTTTTATTTCTATACTTGTTCTTCTCTTGATTTCTCTTTTCATTTTTTTGAATTGATTGTTCCAATCCAGTGGCTGTTGGTGAAGTATATATAAACAAAAAGGATCCAGTGGATTAAGGTTGATAGTGTACTATGAGAATATGCATATTTGTAAACAAAAAATCAAAGTGATCGACTATTATATAATATTCATGATAGGTAAACAATAAGGTTTATGGGATTGATTGCATAGTGTCTTTGATGAACAAAAAAAAGGATATCAGGAGAATAAAAGCAAGGTAATTTACCATTGTACCTTCTTTCATCTACCTACCTCTCAGTAATTAGGCCAGTATTTTCATTATATAGAACTGTGGGATTGATTGCATGACATTTTTTTTCCTTTTTTTTTTCTTTTGGTTTCTATACACACCAAGAACAAAAGATAGATGAGTTACTGCTTGGCCCTCCTCTCTCATCTTCCTACTACCACTATCAATCAAGCCAGTAATATCTTGCATATTATGGTTTCATCTGTAAACTCTGTACATTGGTCAGTAATGTAGGGATCAAAAGTGCCTTTCTTCCCACTTCTACTATTCTCTAGGATGAAAGCGTCCTATAAAATTTAACATTTTCCCAATCAAAGAAAGAGAATATTAATAATGGTAATGATAATGTATTATTACGATAGAACTGTTAACTTATGTTTGGAGTTGTAAAACTTGGGGAGCTTCTGATTTGATACTAGCTTATTACATTTCTAGAGAGAGATTTTTATTTCGCCCTTGTGCCTTTTTGTGTTTATAATTTGTTCAATGGATGTTAAGTATTGGCTATTAAAAATTCAATTTGAACACTAAAGTAGAAATTGAATCATAAAAATCTCTTCACTTCTTCTGCAATTGTTATGGTAGTAACTTGGTGCATGGAACATGATTATTGGTTATTGGCACAACCTTCTGTTTGAAATATGCTTCTCAACTTCCTAATTTGATTTGAACTTACCATTTATTGGGGATTCATAGGAGTAACTTGCTGCCCATGTATAAACTATTATACAGGCACTAGCATTTAGGGATTTGGTGCTTGCAGAGGCCATTAGTTTCTGCTGAATAGTATGCAAGATAGGTGAGAGAGTGGGCATACAAGGGATATGATAGTGGATTGGATTTGGGGTCGTAAAGTTGATGAATTTATGAGATTGTTTCTCTGATGGGCTTCTTATTTCTTTTTTGTTATTTGATGTGTTTAGAATGGCACCCATGGTACAAGAAAGCAGGATCTTATTGCATCTCTTTTATCCACCTATGAAGATAGAATATGGTACAAGCAAACCCTATCAAAGAAATGTTCTGCTTCATGTTTTGGTATGTGAGAATTTAAATTTCCATCTTTCCTTTTGGTTTCCATTTTTGCAGCTTATTCCTGGAAAATTTAATTTTTGATAGAACTGGACTGTGTATCAAGATATCTTCAAAAGCTGAGTCACTTTTCTGGCGTGCTGAGGTCCTTTCATGACTTGCAGTCCTTAAATAAATCCCAATGGAAATCAGACAAGCATCTAGCTCTGATTTACATTTAGGGGTTCTCTAAATTTTGTTTGATGTGCAGAGACTTTTCTTCCTGAATGGAGAACAGAATCTATCATCATTTCTACTAGTTGATTTGGGGGTCGTCAAGTATCCATCTTACAGCTGCATTATCTCTGAACAGATTTTCTCAACCCGAAGAAACCTGCTAGCTTATGAAGAGGTTATATTTTTATGCAAAAGTACTGTTAATCTTTTGTTCAATTTTATTTTATGTAATGGTTGTCTAACACAGGCAATTGAAGTGGCACAAATAATGGATGAGTCTCTTGAGCAAAACAACAATGAATTGGTCTTAACATGCATAAGGATAGCTGACTCCCGAATGTCCAACCCTACTGTAAAAGCAACACAGTCCATGTCCTCTGAATCAGCAGCTATATATCTTTCATATTTTTCAGCATCATGGGTATACTCAAAAGTGGTCTTGCTAGGAATCTCCGTTCTTGAGTGTGAGCGTAGGTATGGAACTTATCATTTTGTTATTGCTTGCTAATGTTTGCCTTGCATCTCGGACAGAGCAAGAGAGACCTCTTGTTTTCACTTGTTGTTTAGGTTTTCTCAAACAAGTTATATGGGTGTCACCCCAAGACAGAACTCATCATTCTATACATGTTCTATGTTTACTTTCATACTCATGATTTTATCTCTATCATCCACAAAAATAACTTGGAAAAACTCATTTTCAAGCCCTTGAACTTGTTACATTTTATCTATTGAACTGCTTCTATTTCTTCACATTAAACCATCAAACTTGATATAACATTGACGACTTATTTGATAGCAAAAGTAAAATTCATGAGAAATTTAGTATTGGCAGTTTAAGAATTACAAACAAATTGCGTTTATATATGAAACTTTAAAAGTTTAGGGCAACAAGATGAGTTTTTCCTTTTCTGTGCTTCCAATAATTTCCATGGAGAGAAACATTATGATCTTAATGTTTTTAACCACAAATAATTTTTTTCATGAATTGTACTTTTTCCATAGAAACAAGAGTTTCCTTTTTTGTAGCTTTAGTAATTTATATAGTGAAAAGTAGTGCAATTTGTTTTTGGGGGCCATTTGGATAGCTCGTGATCTGAAATGATTGAGCATTTGGAACATCATCAGTATATTTTATGATTTGCACTTTAAACTCAAATGTAAATTTACATTCATCTTAAATAACCATCTATCCAGATGGACCATTGATGTTTTTTCAATAGCTGTTAATAAATTTTTTCATGAATTTTTCTTTGTGCAAAAAAACGAGAATCTAATTTGCACTTTAATAAAGTTTGAGGGCTCAATAAACAAAGCGTGAAAAGTTTAGGGCCTCGAAGGTGGTTTGAAATAGATAAGAGGAATCTCATCCCCATAACCTTTCTCAAGAAATATGCTTCAGGTAAAAAAAAATGATTTACAGCTCATAATTAAATTCTTAAATTCCTTGCATTAAAAAGGGATTTCCCAGGCACTTTCTACCCAATTGATGTAATTTCTCCTGCTTAGGTACAAGGATGCAGTAAAGTTGCTAGAGAAATTGCTTGCTTGCTTTCCTTGTGATGGAAGGCGAGGTTATTGGACACTAAGATTGTCCATTGATTTGGAGCACATGGGCTGTTGCAATGAGAGCCTTTCAGTTGCTGAACATGGTTTATTGGATCAATGGGTACGTGCTGGCTCAAGGATGGCATTGCAGAAGCGAGTTCTTCGCCTGGGAAAACCTCCAAGGCGCTGGAGACTTCCTAGCTTCTCAGATTCTGTTAGGAGGAAGGTTAAGGAGGTAATTATTTGGTTATGTTCTTTATGGATTTCAAAAATCAGGGATGCTAATGATTAATGAAACTTCTAATCAACCTATAATGTCATTTTAACGATAGTAATTTTCATGTTCTACAACTATCAACTTAGGTTCATATTCAGGGGAGACCATTGAATTGTGAAATCGGCAAGAAGAGCAGGTTCTATGGAGAAGATGGGGTACAGTGTGGAGTCGAGCAGCTTGCCTTGCAATATTATGCTGGTGAAGGAGGTGGATGGCATGGTGTTCATGCTGAGAGTGGCATTTGGTTGACAATTTTTGCGCTTCTTATGTGGGACATTATATTTTCCGATGTACCAAATATCTTCCGGAACAGATTTCAGGTATGTGTTTGTATTTTGTCCGAAAAGCTCTAATCTTTTGGCATGTTTCAGGAGCAAAGTATTGCTGTTTGGAAATTTTATGCACACATAAAATTAGCATTTGTTGTTTTGTAAGTGAGATTCTTTGTATCTATATTAGAAAAAAAAGAACTATTTGTGGAAAAAGAAGTTTACCTTGGAGTCCAAAGATTCCCTTGCAGAAAAACTTAATATAATACAACTAATAACAAAAACCAAAATAAAATTGATGCCTTCAAATCAAGTTGGATAATACTTGATAAAATCCCCTTAATCCTTTTTAGGTTTGGAAGCACATGACCACATAGAAGCCAAAAACAGCTCCTCTAAAAGAATAACTCTGTTCTTGAAAGCACATGCATTTGTTTCTATCCGAAGGCATAAAAACTATGTTTAGGAATGAGTTGTACGTTTATTTGTTTGAGTCAGTTGGGTCAGTATGTTAACTGTGATTTTGAGTGAAATTGATATAATCAAGCGGTTGCGGATGATGATGCTGGAATTTCAGTGTTCACCCAGGGGTAGGTGGTGACTCATCATGGGTGCAGGGACTGCAGCCACCATAGCACAAAGCTAACTCATCATGGGTGCAGGGACTGCGGCGCGTGGTGGGTTTTTAGGATCCTGTTGTTAGGATCCTAGTTGCAAGATAAGACATAGGAATTGTCTTGGATCCCACACTGGAAGTACAGGCTTTCAGACATCAGTATGGGGTTTATATGAACTTGGAGTCGCCAACATCAACGGCTAGCTTTTGAGATATAATTCTTTCGAAAGCATAATATGAGATGAGATTGATTCTGAGAATAGCAATATAAATGGCCAAGGAATTGTATTCTCCACTACCTATTTCTTCTAATCTCCTCCCCTTTCCTTTACATCTTCCCTACTGCCAAACAAGAGTTAGGCTGCTATATTTCGGGTCCTAACAGACAACGAAAATTCCAAAGAACTTGAGCACCTCTTCTGCCACCATATTCTCTCCTTATTAAACTAGCTAAAAGATTTTGAACGTACAGCCAGTATACTAAAAGTATGATTCCGCTCAAGCCACCTCACAAATGAGACCATGTCTTGATGCTGTTAACACATTAAAAACGAATTGGAAGGCATGGCCTTATTAGACCATTTTCTTTCTTTTCAGCCTTTTCCCTGCAAAAGATCATTAGAACTTATCTTTGGAGAATTACAGAACAGAGGAGTCCGTGTCCTTACCTTGAGCAGTACTTAACCTTTCCAGATCTTGAGGATATATAAGGCATGAAGTGAAAGATCTACTACAGCAATCCATAAGCCAAAGCCTTCTATCTGCTTTAAAAAGCAACTTAACTGAATTCAACCAAACATGTAACAAAGATATGGAATGCATACCATTCAGATTTGTATGCAAGTAAATATTTCAAGAGAAACAATCGTTAACATGAGCAAAAAATTGGGTGACGCGGGAGGGGCGGTGTGGGGGGGGGTTGCTGGCGGGGGGCATGATGCACAAGTAATTGAAGATGAGGAAATAAAATATGGGATCCAACTTCAGTTTTTAATTTAACTAAGTATGTATGTGTGTTTCTGTGGGCTTCTTATGGACAGTGGAGGACTTAGAACCTAGACACGGACAAATTTATATGCTTCCATAAAGTAAATACAAAACTTGAATTATTTTTTATGGATTTTAGTGACAAATTTATTATTATCTAACAGTTTTTCTATGTTTGCAATCATGTTTATTGCACAATTTGAAGATATTGTCAAAAACATATCTTCTAGTAAAACATAAAATTGAGGGGCTAAAATGTTTTTGTTATGATCCTGACTTAAGGGGCACCTTTGCAGGTACCAACTAGGGTTTTAAATATTGATAAGTTACATGTCTGGCCCTGCTGATATGGTATTCCCCATTGTGATACAGCTCATTGTAAATCATTTTTCTAAATGAAATTTCATAATAGGACAGAATATTGTGATGATATTTAGCCAAATTGCTCATTTAATATTTGTTTGAGTTACTTTGCTAATTTTGAAAAACTATTCACGATATTGTATCCGATTCAATCCAAAGCAGTTTGATTCTACCCAATTCTGTCATATGGTTTCCAGTTCTGAAACAGTTTCTGATGTCGTTATTTAAAACTCTGATCCAACCTCCTTAGAATCTCTGGATCCAATATATTAGCACTTTTGTTAGGATTACCACTTAAAGAGACATCTAAGTAATTCCAAGGTCATTCCAACATCATACAATTTGATCTAGTTGCTAAACTTGCAAACTCTTCTTGAGACACATTGATGCATGCCAAACCACTCATAGACATTAACTTTAACCTCTGACATCTGAATAACATTGGACAATGTTAGAAGATAAAGCTCTCCCCTTATAAACTGTATCCATCTGCAAATTTGCAACTGACATGCGGTAAATTCTCTGGCTGCACATTCTATCAAACATTTTCAATGTCCTACAATCATTTTGTACTCCAAATCAAAGCATCAACAGTAAGACTGATAATAAAAAAGCGTTTCTTCTTGAAGTATGAAACAAATAGTTAGGCTGTTCGCTGATGATGGCTGGAGAAATGGAATATGTCAAACACCCATGGCTGCTAAAGAGAACAATGAATTCAGACTTAACAATCTCAAGCCAAATCTCCTGTGTCCTCTTTCAACAATCTATCATATTTTTTCAGGTCATTTGCTAGTGGAAATTCAAAACAAAATGGGTCATCAAGATAGAAAGCATGAAAGTTCTTTATGGAAATAGTCAACCATTTCAAGGAATTTCTGACAAGTAAAATTATTTCATTCTTGCACTGCTTTAGCTTGTCTGCTAATCTATGGAACATAAACAAGGATGTATTGCTGGTTTATTCATAATTTATAAAGCATGATTCCTGTGTCAGCCCTATCTGTGAAGCAGAATGAATTCTTTTGTTTGTAATTTCATCTCACAGTAGTTGTAAGGATAGCTCTTGATGCAACTAAGTAGACATTTATTTATTCGTGTTAATATTCAACAGAGTATATATATGGGCACTAAATCATTTTTTTCGTTTAAATATGATTTAAGAAAAAAAATAAAGAACATTTCATTTTGCAGACTGCTCCCTTGGATTTGGAGACTGATGGCTTCTATCAAGTGAGAAAGACTCTTATAGAATCTCACTTGCAGAAAATCCAAGATGGTATGGCTGAGGAGATCGTCATTACATCATGGGAATTGCATTCAGGAACAGCTTGTAAGGGAGTTAACTGGAACCGACATTCTCTCTCTGAACTTAGGGCTGCTGTTACCTGCATTGGGGGCCCTTGTTTGGCCTCACTCTGTCGGCATCTTGCCCAAGGTTATCGAAGTTGGTCCAGTGGAATGCCTGATTTGTTGCTATGGCGCTTCAATGGAGAATACAAATGTGAAGCCAAGCTTGTTGAAGTCAAAGGCCCCAAGGATCGTCTATCTGAACAGCAGCATGCATGGCTATTGCTGTTAATGGATTGTGGGTTCAACACAGAAGTTTGTAAAGTAAGTCCTTTGCCATAGGTCTCACGGCATCTTATTGCTATTAATGGATTGAAGATCATTCAGAAATGGTTTTAATTTGGTATTTTACTCCACTTCTGCAATTAAACTCACCGTTAGATAGACGATTGATCTCCAGCGTGAAACTCCCTTTTTGGGATATTCCCTAACAGGAATTCAAAAAGGAGTTTTCCCTTGACTGCACATCTACAGAAAGAGGGTCAGCCTTTGTATTTTTATGTAGATAGGCTCGATTTCTTCGGACTCCAGTCTGTAGCCAATATTGCAAAGAATCCTAAACCTTCACCATTGAATTTTAAAGGAAGGTAAGCATTAAAAGGAGCCCCATGATAGCAATTTAAAATGCCAGTCTTCATGTAAAGGGTTGGATCATGAAGTGCCATTTAGTTCGGACTTAATTCTTGCTGGTAAATTACCAGCTCTTGGATGTCTTGACCCTGCATTAATGTGATGGACAAGACTCATTTGAGTAACATTACCTCAAAATTGATCTTGCTTCCACCACTGTTCTTGAATGCTTATAATTGGCTTCTGTTCAAAAACATTCTTCAGTTTGAATTGGGATATTTCTGTTTGAAATAATTTAACTGGTATAGAATAGAAGAGCCTAATTTAGATTTATAATTGGTTTGTTTTGAATCTCTGCCAAAACTGTACTAGGCCTGTACTCTTATCTATTTGGGCAATTGGCTTCTTTGCCACCTTCCTCTCTTCCTCTTCAGAATGAATAAAGGAAGGTTGGATGAGTTAGACTACTGATAATGTCAGTCTGATACACGTTTCCTACTCAGATGAGACACTGCCCAACTGTAAATTAGTAAGAGACTGATTCATACTGACCAAAATTAGTAAATATGCATTTGATCAAAAGATAAAGAAAACAATGACAGAGTGAGAAAAATAGAATGAATGAGTTAAGGGGATATAATTCATAGCTATCTAGGGTTGTAAATGAGACAAGCCGCTTGGTTTGGTAAAAGTTCGTTTAATCAATATATTAAGTTGAGATCAACTTATTAGTTTAAGAGTTAGTTTTATCCAGCTAAATTCACAAGCCAGCTCACACTAGCTTTACTGAGCTAGCAAAAATCAATTAAACTTGTAGTAAAATATCAGTTCACAAGCCAGCTCACAACCCGTTTTGGTCGGCTCATTTATGGTTGTCAAGCTTATTTTGACCTTGACTATTTTAAAATGAGCTGAGCATGAACTTGAATTTCCAAGCTGGAAATGAGCTTAAGCATGTTTTTGTTGAATTGAGCTCAAATCAGCCCATTTATGATCGCAGTATCTTTGAGTTAACTAAAGGTGTTAAAATGGGTTGACGCGTTAAGTTCAATATGAATTCACTTAACATGTGATATGATTTATTTTTTAATAAATGTGTCAAATTTGTCGACACGAATAAGATAAAAATTAAACAGGTGACATAAATAAAATACGTGTAACCCGTTTAATATCATAAATAGGATAAACAAATCGTGTTGACTTATATATAGTCCACTTAACTTGCTTATAATATTTTTAAATTTTAATTTATTTAATTTAAATCATATTTAAAAATAATGTTTAATACATAAAATGGATAGATTTTTCTTGCTTTATGACTAACATAAAAAAATTAATACAATAATAAAGTTTAAATAGATTTTAGTTGGAGTATTATATTTGACACTAAAGTAACCTTCTTACTATTAAATAAATAAGTCATTCGCTTAATCTGCATGTCAATCTGTGACAAGATATGTTTATATTCATGTTATAAACGGATGATTTGTTTATGACATGGATCCATTTGACTTCAATCTTAATTTATTTATTTTGTGTGTTAGGCGAATAGTATTTGCATGTCAGACCCATTTTGACATCTGAGTCAACATTGGCTTTCAAGTTGCTTTTATTTGTTATTTGATTAGTTAGTTACTGGTAGGGTGGAGCAAATGGTGAACCAAATCAAACCAATGCTAAAAAAAATGTAAAATCAAAATTTTCTAACGAGCATCAAACTGAACTAAAATTAGCATTTAAACTGAATCAGTCAATTTTAAGCCTAAACGATTAATTTCTACAAGACCAAAACTGCCAACAATAGTTCAAGCCGACTAAGTTGAAAAAAATCGAATTTCCATTGAGCGAGTTGATTGACTGAATCGAAATGGGTCAATTTGATTTTCAGTTTGGTTCAGTTGGATGTTTTACACACCTCTTAGATAAGGATGCCACGGTTCTAGAATTCCGGTTTCGATTCCAAAACCAGCGGTTCCATTTCCAAATATGTGGGATTGAAAACTGACAATTTCAATTTCAGTTTGGAACTGGTCGATTATGGTTTTTAAACGGTTCCAAAACCAACGGTTTTCCAACAAGTTTTCCGTATAGTTTACATAATTTTAAAATAAAAAAATCTAACTTACACAAATATCTTTATTATAACTAGATGTTATATAGCCATTTATAATTGTTAAGAAGCTAAATTTAAAGATTCTGATAAAATTAAAAAAAAAGTTTCTATTCTAAGCAGTTGTTAATCCTTCAGTTTCGATCAGGTTCTCGAAACCGATAATTCATGATTCTAAAAAACTAAAAATTAGAACCGCAGCGCAAACTCCTGGTTCCAGTTCCAATTCTGCATGATTCCGACTTCGATTTCAATAGATTCCGGACCGACGGTTCTGGTTTCAAAAACTGGAATTTGGCTGCCCTACCTCTAGGTACTAAGGTGAGAAGGGGGAAAGAAAGAAAAAAATTTTCAAATGGATAAGATATAATTTTCTTTTATTTTGCCAACAAAAATTTCAAATTAAGATTGAAGAACAAAGAAAAACCATAAATCAAATGTTTACTTATTTATTCCTGATTTTTTAAGTTCAATCACCAAGTGAAGTCACATCTGAAAATGCTAACTTGACAGGCATGACCAAAGAAATATTCAATTCCATTATGGAAATAAAATGCTAGATTTTAATTATAATTAATTTTTATTTATATTTATCCGAAAACCAAAATATATTCAATAATGATATTGATAAAAAGATATTTATAGAAAATTTTAAACTAATCAAATATTTGAGGTTATTTTAACAGTATATCGAAAAAATGAGATGGGTAAATTGTCTAAATACAAATAAACCTCCTGTCAAAGCATACCAAACATACAATTGCAATTCCAATTGCAGTAATTTGAAACTACTCTATCTAGTTGAAGCCATTTCTTAAATTGGATAAAATTGACGATTGAGACCAATCTTAGTGCAAACAAATCTGTCAAAACGGCGCGCTTATTAAGTTGGTGCGGTTAAATATTAACTAACACATTAACTAATAGTCATAGGTTGTGGCCTAATTAGTAATAAGCTTTCAATCTAACAATTAGTGCTCGAACACAGTCGTGATTTTGCTGAAAGGGAGATTGTTGGCCGAGGTTGTGATGTCACAACATTTGCAGCTGGGAAATGCAAGTGAAGAACAAAAGCAACTTTTTATACACAAAATTGAACTGTACTGCAGCCAGTAAATAACAGTAGAAATGTTAAGGATATTCAATTGAATCTAAGCTTGGATTAGTCCACGTTCAGTACTCGTAGACTATATACAGTAATATGATAGCAGACAATTACAATTTGACTCATCCCAAGAAAAATAAGGGAAAAAGAAGAAAAGAACAAAAAAATCAATCATAGGAATGACAACACTTCAATTCAAGTTACCAGAAGCTGATAATGTCATATTTGTATCGACTTAATTTGATTTCTAGGAAGAACAAATCCAGCTCTTCTTTCCTCAAATGAATATTCAATTTCTTCTGGAACCTCTTCTGCTTGATTAGCACAATATGGAACTAGTAGAGGGGCTGGGGTCATAACTGTCTGCATTGGAACAGACAATGTAGAAGGTGTTGAGGAGGGCACTGGGATTGGCATTGCCTTCGGAGTCCTATTCTCTTCATCGAGGACACAAGTTTTCAAAGGAGTAGTAGTAGTAGACAGTTCATTAGTTGTTAGTGTCGTCTTAAATGTCTCTCCATTTGTTGTGGTTGCATCTTCTAATATGTTGGCTTTTGATGATCCTGTGGAAGAAATAGGTGAGAAAGGTTTCCGCAGCATTGGTGATTCCGGTTCAGGAGCATTTACAAAACTGAAGGGATGTTTTTTTGCAGGAAGACCAGCAATATCCAATCCTCTCCTACCTATATAACAGTCAAAAGCAAATGAAGTATGAAATTAACTGAAGAAATTTTGAACATGCAAATAAACATCAGAACCCTTTGTTACTTCTAAACTATTATACTAAATATCCAACTTTAAAGGTTCACTGTTTTTCTTTTTCTTGTTTTCTCTTTTTAAAACTATCACCACCCCAAGTTCTCTTCAGATGCGTTACAGTTGTCATTGTATGTTAAGAAATTTATGGCTTTTTGTATTGTTTTTGTGCAAACACTACTAAAAAATAAGAGACATAACCTAAATCTTCAGCAATCAACAACTGAAAAAATTGTGAAGGACTGTTGGTGTTCTTCCCAGACCCTGTGGGAGATTGGAGGGCTGTTATTCCTTGGTTCGAATTATTTCATCTTCATAAAAACACAAAAGAATCGAAACAGAAAGGAAAATAAGAGTTATTTAGCAAGATATTGTGGGCTACCAAATCCACATTTTCAAAGAACTTACCAGCTGATAATGCTGCCAAGCCATCATCCTGCCGGTGAGTTGAATGGTCATGTTGGTGCACTCGTTCAACTTTCTTGCCAGGACGTGTATTTGGTGTAGCTTTGCTGGAGTTAGTTAAATCAGGTTTAGTCGTTTGGAGCATTGCTACTCCAAGAGAGAGTCTTCTGGTGCTTGCACCTCCAGTTGAAACTCTAGGAGCTTTTTTAACGTTCTGAGTCTTTGAAGGGCTCGGTTTTGATCCATAAAGTGCCTCCTGCTCTGCTATCAGCTGCCCCTGCAATTTCTTCTGGTCCTATAATGGACAAACAACCAAGACAGGTCAAAATTAGTTTACCATGTTTGCAAAAGCATCCATAATACAGGCTAACGCAATTGAGTTGGTCAATGTAATGCTTTCAAAAGAGACTTATATGATAGAGCAAATAACAGATCCATACCCGCTGCCTCCGCCTTTCTTCCTCTTTCTCTTGCCGTAATATGGTATACTCTTCAAGCATGGAAAGAAGGCGAATCTGGAAAATTTAGTAGCAACAGGCTCAGCAGAAACTTTTCACTCAGAAACAGAATAGACACCGAGAAATGGGTGAAACCAAACAGAGAGGACTCAAGACCTAATCTTAGTAAGAAGTGCTGAACTTACACCATCATACAAGAAATCAATGCCTCTCTCCTTTTCCCATGCCATGGTTTTTGAAGCCAGTGCCTCCACAATGCCTGGACAAACATAAAAAATAGCAACTTACTGTGAGATGGAAACCATACTATCCAAAATAGTGGCATGATTGTGGTGTTGTGAAGAGAATGAAGCTAAATGATCGATAAAAGTAATCAAATGAATAAACACCCAGAAGAATCCACTTAAATCCTGGTAGAACAATTGAAATTGGAAGCAGTCCATACAGAAGTAATGCAATAAAAATTTGATAAAATGGAGCCATATAAGATTTCGCAACATTAAAAGCAAGCGATTCTCTTTCTCACTTATGATATAATGTCAATCATATGAAGGGCATACCTGGAAGTTTGTTAACCAAAGAACGAGCTTTCTCAGCGCGCTTAAGAGTAAGATGAGCTCCTCTCCCAGCATTATATCGGTTCTCATCCTGTAAAAACCACCACCAAGCGACAACTAAGCAAGACAATTAAGAAATGACGAAGTGTAGATATAAGAAAATGATTTTGACACTTAACCCTGTTATACTCCTCGAGCCAACATTCCTCCTCACATGCAGCCACCCACTTCTCAACCTTTTCAAGTATTTCCTTCCTGCTAAAAGCTTCTTCCTTGACGTTACCAATTTGAAGTTCAATCTGCTGAAGGACACCAGCAGGGTCCACGTTTCCTGCAATGGAGTATGTACAAAATAACGTCAAGTCAAAGATTTAGAGTTATGAAGAATAAAATTTACAATGATATGTCATCTAGACTAATACCAGACTCTATGGCTTCAATTGCATAATCTATTGCGGTATCTGCTTCTGGAATCATGTGTGTCTTTCTACAGATGTCTTCTAGCTCTGACCTTTTCTTCAGAACAAGTTCTTTCATCTTGCTTGATTTCAGCTCTTCCAACCGAGAGACTTCTGCTTCAACCTGCAAGTTAAATTCTCCAAAGATAAATTCCAAACTACAAGAATACAAAACCAAGTGACTTGAAATTTTAAATCTATCAATTCTGGAATATTATCTACCCACATGATTGATGAAGTCAACAGATAGAGTGTTTGGTTCAGTAATTTCTTGTTCTGAAGCAGCTATCTTGCAGGTAACATTCTGAAACATTTGCTGCTCTTCAATTGGAGTATCCATTAAATTCCATAGCTCCAACATTGTAGTCGCAAGATCTTGGAGCTGTCAGCATTCAAGGCATAATATGATCAACATAAGCAAAATATTTATATGTAAGATCGACCAAAATTTACACCAACACTACCTTCTGCATTCTTTCCATTTTGATTTCTTGCAATTTGTTTATTGCAGCAGCCAATTGTTGAATTGCATAATTAGTTATGTTCCTTGATACTTCAGAATTCCCAAAACTAGCGTGAATTTCGCTGACGGTGTGCTTGTAATCCATGCCAAGGACTAAGCAAAGTGAATTTAAGGTATCTAAATGATCCTGAATCTGCTTCAAGCGATCACTCTGCAAAGAGAAAGAGCAATCAGTGACATTATGGCCAATGAATTGTGGAGCAGAAAGGAAATAATCCCAAACCTTCTCCTTTTGATGTGTATGAAGTTGTCTGTGCAACTCTTCGAGTTTTCTCAATGACAGATCAGTTTCATCAACAAACATATGATCAGCGGATCCATATATTTCATTTGATATCTTCTGTATTTCAGCTAGGACTTCAAGGAACTGATTTCTTCTGTCTAATTTCCTCTTCCGCATCTCTTCAAGTTGTGGAAGAATTTTTTGAAGTTCTTCCTTCAAGCTTCCAGCATTTTGATCAGCCTGAGATAATACAATTAGACACACACGCGCACGCGCGCGAAAAGAGAGAGAGAGCATCTGCAAGCTGACCGGGTAATTGTTGTCTATAACAAAATACGTTTATATTATGTTGCTTCTAAAGAAAAAAAATTATTGAGTTAGTCTAAACAAATCTGGAGCTTTTGCCAGCGTTTACATATTTAATGTTAAAAGGTCATTATCTAATTATGGTCCAACTTCAGTGAGGATCTTGAGAAGGAGAATTCAGAGAGACACAATAATCAAAACAACCCTTCATATTTTTGAATAAAATAGATAGTTTGGAAGAGCACTCAATGTCAAGAGCCCACTAATAAGTTAACACAGATAACTGTCACTGGATCATTGTTAATACTATAACAAATTATGGTAAATCACTCATTTCTGACGTGTCATTTCATCATCCTTTAGTTTAAACGACCAAGACCAAAAATTTAGTTGGAACTAAATCACAATAGCACCCCAACGGTAGAAAATGATAAAACAGTCAGCAGAACTTCATCCTCACCTGCCTAATATGTACAGGTCGTTCTCCCATTGCAGAACATATAGCTGCAAGTTCTGCTTCCGAGTCAGCAATTGCTTGTCTTAGCTGAGCTCTATTCCTGTTTGCTTGATCCACCTTTCTTCTGTATACTTCAAGACATTCTTGTTCAAGCTCTAGCAGCATTTTATCCCTTTCAGCATCTGACTCTCCAACTTCATTCCAAATTATCTGATTTTCATGATAAAGTACCGAAAAAAGAGGAAAAGGAAATGAAAAAAAGGTAGAATTCAGCATCTGTAATAATCAAAAGACTATATGGTCTCTTCTATCTTATTAATTAGCAAAGTGAAGTTCTATAAACCTGCAACTCATAAAGAAGAGATCCACAGGTCGTTTCCACTTGTAGGAGGGGATCATTCTGAAGATTAGACATTTATACTAACTATAAAAGCTACAAGCCTCCACCAGCCAAATGAGGAGTGAACCAGCGGGAACTGGTCTGTTTTCAACAGCTGGGAGATGGGATAGTGCTTTGGACAGTAGTCTGGCAGGCGTCCGGCTGTTTTGAGTAGCACAGTCAAGAAGGTGAGTAAATTCTAATAATAATTATGAAAAAAAAGAAAAGAAAAATCTGATCTTGTTGTTGTTTCTTGGATTTTCGTCAGAGAAGGAGAGAAATTCAAGAAAATATCAAATTCAAAGAACAAAGCCCAAATCAAACATTGTTTGCAATCTATAACCTCTAGAACAAACTAATCATTCCATAATTTAAAAACAAAAATCAAAAACTCAAACTCAGAGTTCTATAGCCAAAGAAAAAAAAATCACAAGTAATGGAAACAGAAGAAGCATAGCACAGGGAAGACACGAGAAATTAGAGTTAGGCTTTACATTTGCTGGAAAGAGAGATTGGAACAAACCTGATAAACCTGTATTTGGATTTCCTTGTTCGGTGTCGGTATTCTCGATTTATTAGCAGCGGATGGTCCGAACGATTGGTGAAGGTGAGGAATGCACTGAGTGATGAAAGAGATGTGCAAGGAAAAGGTGAGAGAGATGAAGACGTCGAAGCAGAGATTCAAATTCAAATTTTAAACATGAAGCGCTTGTAATTATTAAATCACATTTTATTTGTTAATTACTATTCAGTCCCTGAATTTAGTATAATTTATAGCTCTAGATCTCTTTTTCTATTTTTATTATTTTTTTAATATAATTTATTAATAATATAAAAAATTACAAATAAAATATAGACCAGATGTAGAATTTTATTATGATCAGCTAATAGAGTTTTGCTGATCTTTCTAACGAATCATAGGAATTCACATCTTTTTGAATAATGAAAATAAAATTAAAAAGTATAATATTATATTTTTCAGTTTTGAATTAATATTGATAAAAAATATAAATTTTCATAGCAGCATCTAGTCTATTAATTGATTTGAACATTAAAATAATAACTCATCTGAATTTTCTATAACTAATTTGTTTTTTCAATAATTTGCATATATGATGAATATAGATAAATTTTTATCGTTATACGTTAATAGCATCACTAGAACAATAGGACGCATTACTAGACTCCATAAATCGAAAATTCATACATGCAAATTAAGATCTAAAATCTTAGTAATAAACTCTCATAAAGAAGGAACTATCCTCGCAAAGAATGAGAAAAAAAAATCCAAATATAGACATAACCAATAATAACAAAACAAAAAAAAAAGATAATTCTATTATAGAAAAAATAAATCTGAGTTTATTGAAATAAAAAAAATTAAAAGCAAAAGAAATAATAAAAGGTACAAGGTTAATCGATTTAAAAAATATAATAAAATTATCCAAGCATAGCCTTGTATTTTGAAAAATTAATTACTATTGGTATAGTATTTAGTCCTAGAAATTTGACTTAATTAAAAACTTCTATTTTGAAAAATATGGAATTAATAAATATATAATGCCCAATTTTGTAAATTTTTTAGTTTTTGCATCAATTTAGTGCAATTTTTTATTAGCAAATTTCATATAAACCTAGTACTACACATTATTTCACCCTTGAATATTTTTTGCATTTGGTTTATATTTTATTATTTTTTTGACTAATAAAAAATTTAATCCAACAACTAAATTTAACTCATTATGTTGTACTAAAATTGTTTATTCAGATAATTAATTATAATATTTTCATTTAGACACTAAAAAGAATTTAAATAAAGGGTTAATATGACACATGAACTCGTTTAGCATGATAATTATTTGACTTTTTAAAATATTTTAACTTCTAAACTTATTTAAAATGATTTAAAATATCAAATTTAACTTTTTGAACCAATTTAATCTATAAATTTATTTTGATTTTTATAAATTAGTAAATTGATTTAATTAAAGAGGTACACCTACACCAAACTTTTTTCAACTCTTTTGAATAAAATTTTAAAATCCATATAAGCAACATATCTGAAATGACCCATTAATTTATTTTTAAAAGAATTTTATTTAAAATTTAATTATAAATTTAAATAATATTTTATGCCGTAAACCGAACCCGAAAACCAAATTTAAATAGTCAAACTCAATCGAAAAACCCTTAAATCAAATGTAAATTAGGCTTAATTGTTGGGTTAGATCAAATCGATTCAAGTCGAATAAAAAATCCATTAAAATACTTGAAATTGAACCAGACCAAAAATGAAACCACTTTCTTCCACCTTCCTCTCTCAAACCCACATCTCTCGCCCTCTCCTTTCACGATCGTAGCAGCGATCTCCTCCCAGCTGCTGACAGACGCCCTCGTTGTGGCGGAGGGAGCGGATGAAGCTCTAGAGGACGGCCACTGCTCAGACCGTCAAAGCCTTCTCGCGCAAGGCGAGTCTCTCTCCGTGTGACGCTACTGTCTCTTTGACAGCTGCATCTCTTCGATTTTCCGGTGAATGAGAGCGTTGCCGGCGAGCTTGGACAGCAAGGTAAGCTCGAAATCCTCCCCCTTCTGCCATAGATCGATTCTGTTGCACTAAAATGCAGAGATTATCAAAGATTGAAAAATTTAGAAGTTAGGTTTTTAGTTGTATAAAATTGGTATTTTGATAAAATTTGACATTAGATGACTAAATTAATTTGGGAAATGAAGAGTTCATGAAAATCTAAACGTTTTGATGAGTTGATTTTGAAATTTTGGGCAAGTGGGATTTTTCGGCCACCGTGAATGGCGGCATAGCCGGTGGTCCGGTCACCGGCAGGCTACTCTCCGGCGAATCAAGAGTCAGAAATCTGTATTTCACATACTGAGTCCGAATCCGAACTCCGAATCGCGATCAATATATTTTACAGTTAATTTTACACTATCACCGCAAATTTAGATTGACAATTAATTGAGTAGTATTATTTAATTTGTTTAATTTATAGTTAAGCGAATTAAATAAAAATGTATTGTGAATTGGATTACCAAATTATTGATGAAATGAACACATTATGAGATTATTGAAAGAATAGGTAAGTAGTATAAATTTAAAATTTAAAACAGTTAAGTTATTAATAATTAAACAAATATAGTTTGAATATTGATATTGTAATTGTGAGAAATTGAGAATGGTGGATGGGAATTGATTAGGTTTGCCTGAAGGAGGGGCTGTGTATTGTGATGTGTAAAATTCAGGCAGTTTAATTTACAAAGGAGATGCTGTCGAATTTTTGACAGAAAAGAAAGATTTGTTTAGAGATAAACAAATAAAAACAAATTAACTAATTAAACTCAAATTAATTACATTATATTTATTTGATTTTAGCAATATATTTAGAAATGAAATTCTAAATGGTATTGTGAGAATAAGAAAAGTAAAGCAAATGAATTCAAGGATTTAATTCCAAAATTTTATTATATTAGTTAGTAAAATAAATAAAGAATGGTTTTAATAAATAAATAAAGTCAGCCAAATAATTTATAAAGCTTAAAGTTATTAAGGGGCATAAGTGATCAAAGGATTTTGATAAATATTATTTTAAATGAAATCTAGGAAGCTAAATACCAAATTAGTTGGAAGGTGAAATAAATAAATACCTGTGTATATATGTATATAAATGATCTTAATAAATAGAATGCGGCAAATTAATGATTTCATCTAATTATTAAATTGAATGATAAATTTAATTAGGTGGTAAAGAAATATGAAATATTTAATTAAATGATTTTAATAAGTAAATTGGGTAATGATTTTAATAATTGGATTTAAGTTAATTTGATTACTCCTTTAATCATTAAAGTAATAAATAAATCCATAATAATTGATTTACTCTAAAAGTATAAGTAATAGCATTTAATGAAAGTAGAGTATAAATATAGACTGTGAATAAAACAATAATAAAGAAACTAAATAGATTTTAATCCTTACCTAAACTAAAGTATGAACTTCAAAATAACAAATAAATCATAAAGGATTTAAATTAGTTAATCTACTTAAAAATATAAAGAA
>CANUEX010073979.1:0-17307 GCA_948099535.1 Jatropha multifida | reverse complement strand
AATAGTGACGCACAGTGTTTTTCAAAAATATCCGATTCGGGTCTAATTTAAATTAATTCGGTCCAATTAAAGAAATATTGGTCCGATTTTAATCAATTAACGGTTATTCAATCAATTTTCGGGCGAACCAAAAATGATTTTCGATTCCCATAATATTACGTGGCGTAATATTATTGGCTAATAATTTACAATTTAAATTTAAATGAGAATGTTTCGAAATAAAAATTTTGGGGTATTATAGTAACTTAGACAAATTCAATGGTTTTCGTATGGAATGTAAAATTCTAAATGTGTCAAGTATTATGGAACAAAGGTAGTATTTAAAAAATGAAAATATTGTTTTTTTATTTTAACATATTATATTAATTAAATTTTAAAATAATTTTAATAACAAATATTATTAACCAATCAGGTGGTGGTTTGATTGGTCTTTTCATTTATGTGAGGAGTGACAGGTCTTGAGTTCGACTTCTCTTGACTACAAATAACAAATATTATTTCGCCTATAAAAACCTCCAATGAATTAAAAAATAACAAATATTATTATAAAAGACTATAAATAAAATGATAATAAAAAATTATTAACTTGAAAATTTTATTAGGTAGTTATTTTCCTATGGTTAATGGAGGCCAAATAAAATACTATTTAAATTAACTAACAGTTAAAACGAAAAAACTCCAAAGCATAGCTAGTTGCATTAATCAATTGAACCAAATGCCTTTAATTAAAATGAATAAGTTGCACACACATTATACGGATTATAACAGTAGAAAATGACCTAGTACATTAATTCACATTGTACTTTGTGAAAAAATCTTATAGCATCTCAAAACCTTACCATTGACATGTATGTCCTTAAAGTTATAAATTTTTTATCCTTAATAATATACAATAATAAAATATATAAAAGAATAATATAAAAAGATATTGAATTTCTAAATAAATTCTAACTAACATAAACTGGGATTCCTATTATGCTAATCTAAATGTAATTACCTCTCTATTAAAATAAATACTCCCAACAAAGTCTGAGGGGGGCTAATTCTAAATTTACTCACCCATAATTTTTGAGATCTTAATAGTTGATGCAGTGAGCGTGGAACACACTTTTTAATCCCCGTTACTCTCATTCTTCTTTTTTCACCTTCAATGTCATGGCTAAAAAATCGATCGAGCACCATAACATGGAGGGTCAGAACGATAATCATGGCAAGGTAGTTGAACATAATGTCATACCTCCTCTATAAACAATTGACCATCAAGTGGCAGTAGTCTTAGCTCAAGCATACTCGCAGTTTGCCACTGTGCTAAACCATCCCGACGGCGAATTGACACCCCCAAGTGGACCAGTGAACCAACACCCCAAAGATCACAATGTGCCTTTACCATCGCCTAAACAGCAAAGCCGCCCAACATCTGAACAATTCCATAAGACTGATTTAGGAACGAATCTTAGTATTGCTACCCGCTATAGCTAGGAACCGAGCCACTCACAGCCTGTCCTAGATAGTGCTAATCTCCAAAACATTGTAAAGGAACTAGCCAAGAAGACCAAGGAAACAAGAGAGGCGGGGGACTACAGTCTCAGGGAGGACTATCCCTTATAGGCCAATATCTTGGGTGTGACATTCCGCTAAAATTTAAACTTTTGACCTTCCAATCTTATGATGAATCTACCTATCCCAAAGCTACTTAACGAATTTTTGAACCATGATGTACTTTCAAACTAACTTTGAATATCTTATGTGAAAGTCTTCATAATCACACTCAAGGGGGCAACCCATGAATGGCATTAGACCATCAAAACAAGGTCCATCCAATCATTCTCCCAATTGGCTATAGTATTTCGAGCTCGATTCATAACGAGTGTGTCATTTAGGAAAATTTCATATGACCTAGTAGACTTAAAAAGAAAAGATGGCGAGACATTGAGATAGTAAATCTCTAAATTTCAAAGAACGATAATACAGGTAGAGAACATGAATGATGAAGTGGCAATTAATGTCATAGTGAAGAACTATAAATATAACAAGTTATTCGAGAGCCTGAGTATAGACCCTCCTCTAAATTTTGCCAAACTTATGGCTCGAGCCCACAAATACACAAAGCTAGACGAGGCCTATGAGGATCAAAACCGAAGATTGCCTAAGGAAGAAAAGCCAGACACAAAAGACACCTTCTCCAATAAGGAGACATTCGCCTAGAAGAAGATCAACTCTTCGTCACCTATGGGCTAGCTACGCTATTAGAGCACCCAAATCAAGAGAGGATAGATCATAGCAGGACCGAGAGTTCACCCCCTTAAAATGGTCATGCTCGGAGATATTATCTTGGGTAAGAGACCATGGAAATAAGGTTCAACTCAACTATTCAGAATGATGAAAGAGGATACCTCGAGCTATCAAAATAAGAACAAGTACTATGAGTTTTATAAGGACGTTGACCATGAACTGAGCTTGTTTGTAGTTGAAAAAGGAGATTGAATATCTCATACAAAGAGTTGAACTAAAAGAGTTTGTTGGGCATATTCAGAAAGAAACCAAGAGGAAAGAAAATCAGTTGAGGCAGTTTAATACCTTGGGCACGATTCATATAATTTTTTATGGTTCGTCAAGAGGTGATAGCAACTCAACAAGAAAGAGGAGGGTTAAGGAAGTTTATTGTATCCTATCATAATAAAAAGCAAACGTGAGACCACCTGTCTTATTTTTTGAGGCAGATGGCAAGTATGTACATACCTCGCACAATGATGCCTTGGTAATAGGAGTTTTAGAAAATTTCTTAGTAAAAAGGATCCTAGTAGACGATGGTAGTGCAGTTAACTTACTAACTATGAAGGTCTTTAAAACCTTAAAGTTAGACTAGGCAAAGCTAAAGCATGTTCAAACCCCTCTAGTGGGGCTAGCTGGGAAGCTAGTCCCGATAGTTGAATCCTTAGTTGTGAGCATAGAGCTTAGAACCGAAGGTGTTTCAAGAAGGTTTAAATCTGAGTTCATGGTAGCAAACATCCACTTTTCATGTAATGCCACATTAGGCAGACCTGCACCATACAAGCTAAAAGCAGTCTCATGTATCAAGCATATCACTCTAAAATTTTACTTGAATAACGATGAGGTTGTTATTATGAAAGGAGATCATAAGATGGCTCAAGAAGCGTACATGATAGCACTGAAAGGGATACCTCTTACCCTAACCATAATATGGATGCCAAATGAGGCAAAACACATAATACAAGATGAGCGTCAACCTTTTAACCTACCTAAAAGCACCTCAAAGTTAAGCCCAACACTTGTAGGCAAACTTGTCAAATGAAAAATAGAGTCAGGGAGACATCTAACTTTGGGGGCCTAGCTACTTGTAGAAGTACAAGGTAATATAAATGGAGTATTGTAAGACAACCTAAACAACTTTGCCTGGACCACTAGAGACATAATTGGGATTAGCCCTGATATTATATCCCATAGGCTCAATATTGATTTGGATTGCAAACCTGTCAAGCAAAAGAAGCGAGGCTATGGACCTAAAAGGAAACAAGCCATTACAGCCAAGGTAGACAAATTGCTATAAGCAGGATTTATAAGAGAGGTCAATTATCCAAAATGGTTAGCGAACGTGGTTTTGGTACCTAAGTTCAATGAAAAGTGGAGACTGTGTGATATGATTTAATTTATATTAATTTTTATATATCAATTTAAATCTTTGCCTTCAAATTTGACAAAATCCATCATTTAAATTTATTAAATATTTAATTTGCATGAATTTATAAAAAAAATCAAAGTATTAAAATTAATGAATTTTAAATACTTTTAAACATAATTATTTCAATTCAATCTAATTAAACTCGTTTTTTAAAAATTTATAATTTAAGAATTCACCACTAAAAATAAGTAAGTTTTAATTCATACATTATTTTACATCCAAATTCATGTGTAATATAATATATTTTTACTTTTTCTTTTCTAAGCCAATTAATTAACTGAAAAAAAAATTTGAATAAAAAATAAAAGATAAACATCTGTTGTTTGATTTAGCATATAAGTAATATGCAGGGATTGAGCTTGGAAAACCTTTTTGGGGCCAAGCAAAATTTTTGAAAGTTTAGGAGAAAAGACTTGTGTTTCAAATACAATCATAGCCCAAAGTTAAAATGAAGATAACATAAATAATACATGGTTTAAATTGCACTATTCTTATGAACAGTAAAATCTGATTGTATTTTAGTATATATATAATATTAAGAAATTTGAAATTTTAACAAAAAAAATTATATATTGAAACAGTACTATCCCTAGAGCTCTTTAGGATAAATATAATTTTTTTCGAAAGATAAATTATTTATTATTATTTATTAAATATAAAAATTATTTTTTTTAATTATATATTACCATCTTTATTTCTGTTCCATGGTATTTTTCATATTTGATAAAATAATTTATTTTAAAATATTTATTATATTTATGATTTTAAAAAATAATAAATATTTTTTTCATATTAAACTTTTATATATAACCAATAAGTATTATTTTAATTTAATAATTTTTTTACAGAATTAATATTAAATTAAAAATAATAGACTTAATTTATTTAATAATTCATTATAATTCAGATAAATTTAATAATTTTATTAAAAAATTTTAAACGTGAGAATTACTAGGTAAGGGAGAGGTAATATATATCTAAGAATATATATTAGATGTTGGATGGGACATGTACAGTTTACCATTCCTGAGGAAAAGGAATCATTAAATATTCAAGGCGGTTCGGGGTTCTAAACGAGTCCGCAGCTTCTCGTCTTTAATTTGCTTTTAGAATTTTGTCCTCTGCAAAAGCCTAAAGCAAAAGCAAAGGGAAAAAAGCTCTAAAAATTTAATTAGAGCTATGGCGGCCGCTGTTACTAGCGTGGTTCCGGCGGGGCGAAGTGCAAGAAGAGCCGCTGCAGAGGATGATAAGTTGGTGTTCGAGACCACGGAGGGTATAGAACCGATTACAAGTTTTGACGAGATGGGTATTAAGAACGATCTGTTGCGAGGGATCTACGCTTATGGGTTTGAGAAGCCATCGGCAATTCAACAAAGGGCTGTTATGCCTATAATTAAAGGTCGAGATGTTATTGCTCAAGCGCAATCTGGTACCGGAAAGACCTCTATGATTGCTCTCACTGTTTGCCAGCTTGTTGATACCTCTACCAGAGAGTAAGTCTTGTTTTATTTGACTTTTCCATTAACTTGTTGAAACCCTAATTGCAAAATTTGGCAATAAAACCCTAATGTTGTTTTATCATATAAACCCTAATTTAATATTTGGTACAATCGATTATTACTTTTCTATTTATTTACTATTTGATGTTAATTCCTGGCTAAATTTATCGTATTTATCTCTGTTCTTGCTTATTGCTGCTAAAAAAGAAAATATGTAAATATCTCTATATGCAGTTTATAGCTAGTGGACACAATTATATTGGTTTTACTGTTACAGGGTGCAGGCATTGATATTGTCTCCGACCAGGGAATTGGCGGCTCAGACTGAAAAAGTAATATTGGCAATTGGTGATTACATTAATATACAAGCACATGCGTGCATTGGAGGCAAAAGTGTGGGTGAGGATATCAGAAAGCTAGAATACGGAGTTCATGTTGTGTCCGGTACTCCAGGAAGAGTATGTGATATGATAAAGAGGAGAACTTTACGAACTAGAGCCATTCGATTATTAGTTCTTGTGAGTTGATAATTTCGTCTCTTGAATGTGTGTTTGCTGGCACGGTTATATTTTGGATGTGCATGTACATCTAATTGGTACACATCTACACAAGATTTTTCTTACACTTTTATTATGTCATGTAGGATGAATCTGATGAGATGCTGAGCAGAGGGTTCAAGGATCAAATTTATGATGTGTACAGATATCTTCCTCCAGAGCTTCAGGTGCTCTACATATGCATATTCAAGTTTGTTTATAAACACATTTAACTACCATACGTGTTGGAATTAAGTGTGCAGTATATGCACTGAATCATCCATTGAGATATGGTACTGAGTCACGTGTCTAATCAAGAAAATGCAAATCTGGGGAGCTTATTACTAATGTGTACCTTGAGGTTTTTTGAATTTGGATTTATTATGCAGGTTGTGTTGATTTCTGCTACCCTTCCTAATGAAATTTTGGAGATGACAAGCAAGTTCATGACAGATCCGGTAAAGATTCTTGTGAAACGTGATGAATTGACTTTGGAGGTGAGTGATTATTAGATCTCTGAATGAGTTTGCAATAAATACAAATTTAGAATTTAACGGCAGCTTCTCTCATTTTATCTTTTTATGATGGCAGGGCATCAAGCAATTTTTTGTAGCTGTTGAAAGGGAAGAGTGGAAATTTGATACTTTGTGTGACCTCTATGATACTCTTACCATTACCCAAGCTGTTATTTTCTGCAACACAAAGCGGAAGGTACTCAGTCATTGATCTAATTTTCTTTCTGCTATCTGATTATAGATTGTTATAGTGAGCAGTCCTATAGTTGTGTATTTTATTTACAGATGAAAATTGAAAATTGAGGCCTTTTGCTGCCTTTTTTTTAATTTAATCTGGCAATTATCTAAATATCCATCAATATAAAAGAAAAAGTCTATCTGTTATCCAAAATGAAGAAGGTTATTGCTGAAGTCCTTTTTAACATACTTGCTGCAGGTTACATGTCAGAATGGGGTAGTGTACAATTTATCAAGCATATATATATATATAACTGTAAAATTCAAGCCATTGCTTAAGATATGTTATGAGATGGCTTATATATTTATACAAAATCAGGTTTTTGATACTGAAGTCAACTGGTGCATATTCAGAAGTGTGTATTCTGCCTGTGCTCGAAATCCCTGTTTCTTGTGTCTAGTTTGGAATTTGGAAGTTTGATGCATTAAATCTACATCTTTATGAAAAATGAATAGAAATCCTAGGAACTAGACCTCCTTTTTGTCGGCTTCAATTCCAGTTACCTCCAAAAGAATTATGTTCTGTTGTTAGTCCAAAAAACAAAAAAGATTGCTCCAAATAAAAATTCTGAATCAAATTATTGTTCTTATGGGCAGGTGGATTGGTTAACGGAGAAGATGCGGAGTAATAATTTTACAGTCTCATCAATGCATGGTGACATGCCTCAGAAGGAGAGAGATGCAATTATGGGAGAGTTCCGGTCCGGTACCACCCGAGTTCTTATTACCACTGATGTTTGGGCACGTGGACTTGATGTTCAACAGGTAAGTTCATTGCATGCAGTATTCCTTCTTGATGTTTGTTCAACAGAAGTTATTGCTTGTCCACTCTGTTTCTGTTTTGGAGAAAACTAGAGAAAAACATTACTACTATTAACTTATAGAGCTAAATAAAGATTTTTACTTATCAACTTATTATTATATTATTATATTATTATTTTAACCAATTTGATGGTTGATGGTCTGACCTTCACTTGGATATGAAAATTTTATGACTGCTAAAAATTATTTTTCACTCTAGTTAAAGAAGGAATTCTGGATATTTTATGTCTCGACATTGCTCAGTTGGTTTTTGGAAGGGTGCTATATTTTCTGAAATATAAGTTGCTATTATCAATTAAAATAAAGGACAAAGAAGGTATATATTCAATTTGGTTTGCACGGTGCCTGAATAAATTTCTCCATTCTTATTTTACCTTAATGTAATTGATGTGCTGCATTCTTGTAAGTTTTATGTAACCTGTAAATGCTGTTGGATTGTGTTGTGTGTTCGCGTTAAGCATCTGATTGTGTTCTCCTTTTTTCTCTCTTTTCTCAGTTTATTTATTGCTGCCTTTATGGGAATGAGCTTGTTTCTATATTGCTTATCTGTAATTGTATTCTAATGCATTCTATTTGATATTTCTTATCATGTGGGCTTATTCTCTCCGTAGGTATCTTTGGTGATAAATTATGACTTACCAAATAATCGTGAGCTGTACATTCATCGGATTGGTCGTTCAGGTCGATTTGGGCGCAAGGTATGTAATTTGAACTCAACCACAAAGTGCGAATTGTTGAAAATATCTATTTTATAGTTTGCATTCAATTTTTTTTCTTTTAAGATATCTCGAACACCAGATGCTCGTTCTGCAATTCTTATGCCCTGCTTGTTGCTTGATTTAATTAATTGTGTTGATTGAATTGCATTTGGATGGTTTTCAGGGTGTTGCAATAAACTTCGTCAAAAGTGATGATATCAAGATTTTACGAGATATAGAACAATATTATAGTACCCAGATCGACGAAATGCCAATGAATGTTGCTGATCTGATCTAGCGGGACGCAGTTTGTAATTGTTTTGCCAGGATGATGGTGTTTGAAAGTTGTGTGATTGAGAATGTGGAATGTATGCTTCATGTTCCTAACGAGTTTGTATAATATTGGGTGGAGAATCGGTGTTTTGTGGGTGGTTTTGCTTGACATAGAATAGTTTAACTCCATCAAATGACTTGACTGATTTTTTTTTTTATCAACTTTTTATGATTGCTTGGACTTCTGCAATGGTTTTGGCCTTGGATTTTGTAGATTTTTATATTGAGTATATTCATTTTAATTTTATCTAACGAAATTTAATATAATTTTTAATTTTTACAATGAAATTTAAACTTCAGATCTTAATTTTTAGTAATTTTTCAAAATGCTGAATTAATCTCAAGAGTACTTTTTATTATCTATTGGGGTAACTGATTTTCCATCAATGTTTTTAAAATCAAATCGGAAATTAAATGGGTTTCATTATTGGGTCGTGGGTCGAGGTTGGACTGGATTGACTTAGTTCAGCTAGGTTTCTTGACTATGTTCTGATTTTTGAATTTTGAATTGTAATAGTTTATAAAAAATGAGTAGAATTTGTGAAATATCAAATTAGCATGTCGACTGTATCACAATTCATGCCAAAAATAAAGAAAAATTTTTCTAAATATTTTATATTTTATATATATATTGCAGTTCAATTATTTTCATATAATTACAGAAAATCTTTATCGTTAATAATTTTATTTTTTAATTTCTCATCCAATTACCAATCAAAGAAGCAATATCTTAATTTAATTTTTCTTGCCAAAAAATGGTTGTCATTGTAAAGTTGGATTAAATTAGTCATTACACTTCAAGTTGAAGAGGCCGAGTAAAATCTTTTAAAATATGTATTTTGATGTGCTATTATGCTGCAATTCATACGAAAAATCGTAATAAATTGAATAATATTAAAATAAAAAAAGGAGTAATTAATGATTCACAAATCCAATAATAGAAGCAAGTAAAATTCAAAAATTTCTTTAACAAAAGAAGATTTACATGAACTCTAATAAAATTATTTATTGGAGTAAGATTAAAAAGTCTTAATTATTTATCTAAATATATTTTATTTAAAATTTTGAAAAAAAAATTTAAAAAATTTCGAAAACCCTAATTTTTAGGCTTTAATATTATATATTTAAAAAATGTCTAAATTGATATTATATATATATATAATATTATATTTTTTATCAATTTATTAATTAGTTTTAGTTAATGTCTAACTCTCCATTACCTAAAAACTATAACTCTCGCAATACATTAATTTTAGTCATATTTTTAAATATTCAAACCTTCCTTGTTGCTATCCTTCACTTTCTCGCTTTTGGCCATAAGGAAGAAAAATTAATATATTACAGTTAAGTTACGATAATCAATTTGATAATAATTATAATAAGATTTATCATGATTTTTATATCACACATCTCGGCTTAATGACTATTATTCTAAAAAATTATATGAAAAGATTCAGAATAATACAAAAATTTAATTAAATGAATAAAATCATTTAAAAATAATTAAAATAATAAAAAATTCATTTAAGAGGATAAATACCTCTATAGTCCAAATAAATTAAAAAAATTAACAAAAAATATATAAAAGAGCCATACAGAAATAGTACTTGGTCAGATTTGAAGTTTTTTTTTTCAACCTTTTTCTTTAGCAATTTTATCAATAAAAGAAAAATAATGAGCTAATAAACATAGAAAGAGAAATAAAAAAAAAGTAGAAGAAGAAGGACAAAAAATATACATTAAAAAAATAGAAAAAGCAAAAAAAAAATGAAAGGAAAAATATATGAAAGAACTAATGTTACCTTTAACGAAGAAAATGTTGTTCTGCAGTTCATAATCTAAAAAATAAAAATAGCAAAATTTTAATATGAATATAAATGAATATATCAAAATAAAAAAAAACAATATAAATGAAGAAAAAAAATAAAAATAATTATTGCATCAAACTGTGAGTGATTTAAAAAAAAATGTTAAAATTGTTAAATTATATAAATAATATTCAATTAATAGAAAGAGAGATCGTTGTGATAAAGTAATTCAAGTAAGTTTTTTTCAAAAGTTTGTAAAATGGTACCATAATAAAGAGATTAGATTAGTTAAAAAGGTTTAGAATTTAAATTTATTTTTCAAAAGAGATTATTAATGATATCAATGCAAATCATATTATTTTTAATTAATAAATAATTGCATTTTTATGTTAAAAAAGAATTAAAAGTTAAAAAAATTTATAAAAAAAGAAAAAGAGGAATTCTGGAATTAGAGAATGCCAAGTCACTATTTATAAAATATTTTTTGTTTCAGGATTATATATATATATAGATTCTTATTTATCTTTTTTTAATAATTTTTGAATTTTTTTAAACTTTATTTTATTTTACTATAATTTGATTGGATGAAATTATTAAATAATTATAAAATCATCTCTTCACATTATTTACAACAAAACAATTGTCACGCCTCAAACCGTGGGCCGGACCAACATTAGGACTTGGATAAGTTTAAGGCGCCTGTAATAAGCCTGACTCGTTCAAAAATCTATTTTTATTAATCTTTGACTTTGAAAACAGTAAGCTCATATTACGATACAGTCTAATAACCAGTCGATAATATTTTTTGCTTAGCTTCAATATCACATTTGATTCACAGCTCGGGCTTATACTCATTAAGTTAAAATATAACTAATGCAAAATTCATTGGTCATAATATGATCCAACTTTTCTGTCATAATTTCTCTAAATTTTAGAAAATACTACACAAATTATTTATTTGTATACAATAATTTTTATATATCCAAATATTGATCTATTGTCCTAACTACGGAGCTAAACTAAAATATTTAAAATATTCCAACGTCTCAGACAATTCATACCCTAATATTTTCAAACTAGTATTAAATATTGTGTTTCCGCGGAGAAAAAAATAGTATTTATGAACTAGCGGTACTTCTATCTCCTGGAATAATAATAAATCATGCATGATCAGACAATCACTCAAAATGCATCTCTAATCACAGAATTTATCACACTGTCAGTCATGCACATGTCACAGCATTAGCATCCATAATTATTCCATATTCAAATAATCAATCACGTGGAAATTAGTTCTTGGCGTCATCATAGCCCCTGATGAGTTGTCTTCCCACATAACTCATCTTTACATATGTGTGCATCAGGGAGCCGATCCCCCGTACCTGGTCAACTAATCCAATTCTCACTTGATCAGCCCTTTTTTTTGTTCACTTTTCTTTTCATATCACTAGGAGATTAACCAGTGGTTCGTATGACATCATTATACATCATCAGATGCACACGGGGGCACAAGTTCTTTTTTCATACATGGCTGACGGTCTCATACCACTTTCACAAATTTATGGCCAATGGTCCCACACTGCTTTCACAAATTCATGGCTAACGGTCACAGACCGTTTTCACAATATATGGTGACCCACTTCATTCTAACTTCACTTCATTCTAACTTCATTCAATCAAGACAATTCACAGCACAGCACATCACATTTCATCAATAATCTATACAATCGAAATTCATTAATTCAATCATTATAATGCAGTTATGATTATTTAATAATTCAAATAATATTATATATAATCAATTAACAAAATATATATATATGTTCTTACTGATATACCAATTAAATTATGATGACATTGGAATGCATGTCATGCACTATTTATTATTATTCACAATGATTTTAGAATATTCAAATATTAGTTTCGACTCTGGTCTAAAGAGGCAGACAATGAGCTCAAACAATCTAAAAATTTAAAAATATAAAAGAACTCATCACATAACTATTTAATTTGAAATAATAAATAAAGAATTAATCTAACAAATTACGTTCTATTCTCTCAGCTAAGTTCAATCTAAATTCAACACCACTTAACTACTAAATATCAGTCGATTTAATTTTTCATTGCAATCTTTAAAATAATCTTAATTCAGTCACAGTTTCCAAACATTCATTAATTATTTTTTTTGTTTACCTCAATTGATCCTTAATAACTATAAAAATATATCTATATTTAATAATAAAATTCTTAATTCTAACTGACCTCAATAATATAATTTTATTCCGAAAATAACTTATTATCATTTAATTCAAATTTATCAATTATCCACTAATAATATTTTTATATATATGAACCCCAATAACAAAATCCATTAATATACCTTTCTATTCTAAGACCAATAAACTTATTAATAAAATTCACACTTAATATAATCTACTAATTAAATCTTTTAATTTTCTTATTAATAAATTCTTCTATTAATTTATTTTTAGTCCATAACATACCTTTAATTAATCCAATCCTCAATTAACTAATATTTGCTAATATCCATAATTAAAATCTTACATCAAATTTATCTAATTAATACCCATAATTAATTTATTTGACACTTACCACAAATGATCCTTAGTTAATCAAAATGCTTCAATTTATTTTACTAAGTCTTATAATTAACTTCAACTAATTTAGATCCTTTAATTAATTTAACTACCACATTAAATGTCTCAAAACCACAATCAATAAATCAACCCCAATAATCAACTAATTTCTTCACAAAATTCAAGGAATTAATTAAAAATTTTCTAGGGATATTTTCAATACCCTTAATCACACAAATTAGTCCAAAATCACAAATGGGAGACAACCGAAGCAAAGACCGTTGGATCGAAGAACTAGCTGTTGGAGCGGTGGAGGCCGGCAGCGGCAGCGCTGGAGCTCGCTGGAGCATGCGGTGGCTGGTGAAAAGCCTCTGCTGGTGGCGTGGCTGGCGGCACGACGCGAAGAACCAGCTGGACTTGACGTGGCGCGACGGTGAAGGAGCTACTGCAGGCGGTGGTTTGCGTCACTGGAGGTCTGAGCGGCGCGACGCAGGCGGCGGAGAAGCTGAGGCCGTGGCGCGGTGGCACTGCTGCTGGAACTGACGGTGGCTGGCTTTGGCGCAGGGAGAGAGTGAGGCGGTGAAGGAGAGAGAGAGAGAGAGAGAGAGAAGAAAAGAAAAGGTCACTGGGGTTTCTAGATTATGCTGGACCATTCTGGTTCGATTCGAATTGATTTAGTCCAATTCACAAATCAACTTGGTTTTTAATTGATTTTCAGCAAATCAAATGGATTTTTAGATCTGATTAAACATCATGTGGCTTAAATTTATTGACTAAAATTTTAAAATTTAAATATAAATAATATTTTTTTAAAATTAAAATTTTCAGATATTTCAACAAAATTATTAAATTTCAAATTTAAGAGATTATTTTAAATTCATAAATTTACACATTATCTACAACAAAACAATATATTGAATTTTAAATTTAAGAAATCATAAATCTACCCGATCTTTCTTTTTCTTTCGATGTATGGCTGAATTCTCTCTATCAAGTATCTCTCTTTACAGTCTCCTATCCTACCCTCTGCTATCACTATCCTTCTTTTTCCTCAAAATGGGTAATTCTCTTCTCTCTATTTCTCCTTTCATAATTTGATCTGATTATTTTTTACTAATTATTATCTTCTCCCTATTTCTCTTTACGTAATTTGATCTAATTACTTTCAATAACAACGTCATCCATGTTTTTCTATTCATGTTTTTTTAGAGTTGTGTGCATTCTACCATTTGTCCTTTACTCTTTATTTTATTGTTTGGCCATAAGTTAAATTGCATTAGCTTGGTCAAATTTTGCTGTTGTTGGAATAATTTATTTAAGGATTGATTGTTGCTTTGAAATTTATTTTTTAAGTAATTCTGTAAATTATTTGAAAAGGAATAATTATTTTTGTTGATTGCTTTGATATGCAGATGATGCAGATGTCTCACCTTTTCAGTAATTCAACAAAATATTTCAAATATTTACAGAATGAGAATTATGTTTGTATTATAAAATGTTGTTTTGCTATTTCATTTATTTTTTCACATCATGAACTTCATGAGAGAATGAGACCTTCAATTCAAATAACATTACAGAGTTTTTAGGAGAGAAAGAGACTATCCTCGTAAATTACATTGTATCAAGCACACGGGGAACATGTGAAGGCATCTCAAATGCTTGTTGGAGATGCTTCAATCCATATTGGACCATTTTGAAATTAAAAAGGTGAAAATTAAGATTGTGGACAACTATATTTATTTAATTATATTTATTTAATTTATGTTTGTATTTATCTATCCATTCGTGTAGTTGTCAATTTTATATATATAAGAGATTGTGGACAAATAATTTGAATTTTAATATTTTTGTTTTAATTGATTTTTTTTAGTATGGAAATAATAAAATTGCAAGCTAAAAAAGTGAGAGAAAAAAAATTTAAAGTATAATTTTTTTTATTTGATTTATTTTAGTTTTCCGTTTAATTTCATTTATTTTGATCTGACTTAAAAAAAATACTCATAAACTAAAATATATTAAATGATACTTAAATATTTTTTGTTCGGGATTATTATATATTAATGGTGGGAAATTTTATTTTTTCTTTTGTGTTTCTATATTTTATGGAACTAATGCTTAATAATAATTTATTATATTATATTTTAATGTTAAATAATTGAATTATAAATAATATTTATCTATATATTATTCATATTGAATCATTAGAATCGTAGAACTTTATTAATATAGAATTATGGAGTGTTTTATTCTTTTTAAGGGAACAAGACATGATATTTAAATTGTTTAAATTATAAACTCTAATTAAAACCTAGCTAGACATGATTAATTAAAATTTATATTACTTTAATAAATTTAATAAAGCAATATGTGAGAAAAACAAATTTATTAATAACATAATGAATACAATTTATAACATACAACAATAAAATAATAAACCCGCACAAAGCACGGAATGGCTTCCAACTAATTATTTATTAAATTAAAAGTATGTTGGACTATTTTATAACGAAATAAAAATAAAACTAAAATATAAAAATAATGATGATGTAATTATGATCATAGAATTATTTTTCAAAGCAGTATATATATATATATATATATATATATGTCACGATTCAAAACCGTTGGCCGGACTGGCACTAGGATCTAGGTAAGCTTAAGGCCCCCGAGGTCTGTAGTAAGCCTAAACTATCAAAATCTATTCTTATTATCATTTGACTAACGGAATAGTAAACCCATATTATGATATTATTCATACAATAATCAGAGTTAACAGCTTTGACCCAGCCTTAGTATTAAATGTTGTTCACAGCTCGGGCCCATATTCTTTTAATAAAAATATATTCTCAGATATTTATTTGTCATAATATGATCAAACTATTCCTATATAGTCTCCAAATATACAAAAAGAAACACTCCACAATTTATTAATAATCACATGATAATTTTTTTTACATAGCCAAATATTATTTAAACATCCTAACTGCGGAGTGAAATAAAATGTGCGGAAAGCCACAAATATTAACAGATAATTCATACTAACATGTTCGAATCTCTACGGAGAAGGAAGCAGAGTCTTATAAACCAACGGTACTTTTATTTCCTGAAAAACATTTATGGAAGGGGGGTGAGTTTCACTAAACTCACTGAATAATAATAAATAATGCAAACACATTCAAGCAGTATGCTTTCACAATATAATAAATGGGCATACTTCACAAGCACGTGTCATACATTAGCATCTTCAAACAAATCACATTCAGATATTCACAACATGTGAAAATTAGTCAGTGAAGTCACAAATCTACCTATTGGCCCCTGGCCAATTTGCATTATAATAATATATATATATAACAGGGAGTCGATCCCTCATACATGACATACTGACCCATAGTGACACACGTCGTCCCAATTTTCACCCAGATACAAAAGTACATTATTTCACATCACAGTTATTCACAAATATATTTAATACAATAAATGCAATATATGAATGTAATCAAGAGCGGAAATTGTATAAATTTATAAAACCGAAATATTATATATCAAATACTGAGATTATTGAACTGAAATATTATATTTGAAAAATGAATGATATTAATATAGCAATAGAAATAATAAATATTCGTGATTATTTAAATAATATAAAAAATATATGAAATGCATGTATGCAGGATGGTGTGCACCATTTATTATTACTCATAGTGACCGCAGAATAAGTTCAAGTTTGTCCTGGATTTTGATTTGGAGGAGCAGTAGAGGAACTCAGTCGATCTAAAAAACACGTATAATAAGGAAAATGTAATCAGATACTGACTCCCTTAATTAAGAATATTATTTTAATAAACCTATCTGTTTATTTTATTCTTTTAGACTAAATTTTTATTAATTCACTAACCTTACTATTTACCAGTAATTAATTTATTTACTTATTTTTATATTTAGGCTAGATATCAATTCCATTTATTTTACCACAAAATATATTTATACTCCAAATTATAATTTAACATCAACAATAATAATAATTCTATCTAATTAAAATCTTCGAATATAATTCGTTAGTAATTTTACCAAATATTTATTTTCAACCCGAAATTACCTTAGTATTTCATTTGATAACACTTATTTCACTAAATATTCACATTAACTCTTAAAATAATTTAATTATCTAAAAACCTTTAATAATAATCATCAACCCTTAATTAATTAATTATATCCTTCAATTTAATTTACTAAAATTCTGTACTAAACTAATTTAATCTATAATTAATCAAATTCTCTAATTACCACCATTAATAATGTTCTAATATAATATTTTCAACCCTATCAATAAAAATCTATTTTTCTACAACGATTCATTTAATCAACCGAATAACTCCTTCAATTCTTAATATACTCTATTTATTTAAAATCCTTTAATAATATCTATTAATACGTAATAAACTAATTTTTATAATTATGAAATATTAACAATAACCAATTAAAATCCTATAATTACTTTGTAACTAACTAAATTCCCAACCAATATATTTTATTTATTTTCATAATTAATAAATCAATCA